>PVKP010009480.1:0-68153 GCA_004027715.1 Plecturocebus donacophilus
TGTGGGCAGAGGGCAGTGGAGCTGACGTGTTGAGAGGCTGCTGGTGAGAACCACCAGTTTTCAGGGGGACCACACAGAGGGTGGCCAGAGATGTGGCTTCTATCTCACTTGCTGTGTGACTTTGGGCAAGTTACTTTCCCTCTCTGGATCTATTTTTTGCATTTATGAAGTGAGGCTGTTGGCAAAATCTTTGACTCTTGTTTGTGGAATAATAAAGGATATTTTCTAATTGCCTTTCCTTTTCGTATTTGCTAGGATCTACATGGGTAACTGACACTTTCAAGAAAATCACTGCAAACAGGACAGAGTGGGATATGTTATTAATAATTTCTGGGATCCTTTGAATCCCCAACCTGCTGTGATCTTCTGAACTCTGGGTGTAACAGAGTTTATGAAGGAAGGATCTGAACCTTTAGCTGGGTTAGGGGAACCCTGCAGAGGGCAGGGGATGGGGAATTAGGAGGTAACAAGGATGGGCTAGGAGATAGTGGCCAGCCTCTGACCTGGCTGAGGGCTGCCCCTTCAGTCAGGTTAGCATAGGAGACAGCTGGGGAGACCAGGAAGAGTCGGGCAGGCAGAGACTTGAATCACTTCTCTAAGTAGAGGACACCCTGTCTTCTTGGTTTTGACAGAGATTGAGCCAGGAGAAAGGCACTTTCTCTGCAGCAGGAGGGATTGAAGTTAGATTTAAGGAATCTGTAAGAAGCCAGAGGCAGCAGCTGTTGACTCCCAGTCCAGTGCCCTTTTCACAGGCCAGGCTGGACTTCACGGGCAGGAGGACCTATAAGGAGGAAGGGGGTGTCTGGGGAGACTAGATGTAGGAGGACATTCTGGGGGAGAGTTGCTAAGGAGGGACAGCCTGACCTGATTGGTGGTGGAGTCCTTGTAACCAGTGGAAGGGCAGCCGGGAGCAGGACCTGAAGGGATGCTGGCATCCAGCCCCAAGGCTCTGGGTTCGCTGGGCTGGTAGGTACCCTTGGGAAGTAGTTGAGATCTCCCCTTGCTCCTGTTGGACAGGCTTGCTTGGTAGAACCTTGAAACTTCATCTGTCATTAGAACCGCAGCAGCAGAGAGATGAGTGGCCCAAAGATAGAGTCAGACAGCAGGGGAGACCAGGCTGACAGACAGGAAGATGGCCTTGGGGTGCACAGCGGGGCCAGGGGAGCTGAAGATCTGGTCAGATGGAAACAGAGGTGCGTCCAATAGACAAAGAAGAGACAGCTAGAGTTGGCATCCTGGCCTGGGAGTCCTGCAGGAGGCCAGGCTCAGTACCAACCACTGGTGACCCTGACAGCTTCCTCCTTTCTCTGAGAAAGGTCTCTCCATCTACAAAATGAGGGCCTGCACCAGGCTCATGCTTAACACTTTGGGAGGCTGAGGTGGGAGGATAACTTTAGACCAGGGGTTTGAGACCAGCCTGGGAAAAATAGTGAGACCCCATTTCTATGAATAATTTAGGTTGGGCATGGTGGCTCATGCCTGTAATCCAGCACTTTGGGAGGCTGAGGCGGGCGGATCACCTGAGGTCAGGGGTTTGAGACCAGCGTGGCTAACATGATAAAACCCCATCGCTACTAAAAATACAAAATTAGCTGGGAGTGGTGGCACGTGCCTGTAATCTCAGCTACTCAGGAGGCTGAGGCAGCAGAATCACTGGAACCTGAGGGGTGAAGGTTGCAATGAGCTGAGATCACGCCATTGCACTCCTGCCTGGGCGACAGAGCAAGAATCTGTCCAACAGACAAAATTAAAAATCAGCCGGGAATGGTGGTGTGTGCCTGTAGTGCCAGCTACTCCAAAGGCTGAGGAGGATCTCTTGAGCCCAGGAACTGGAGGCTGCAGTGAGCTATGATCATGCCACATAGCAAGGGCAGAATAGTGAGGTCCCATCTTTTTTTTTTTTTTTTTTTTTAAAAGCCTCCTTTTTTTAAAAAAAAGAGGTTGGATCAGATTGTCTCTAGGTCTCCAACAACCTGAGACTAAAATGTGAACTTATGGTGGTCAGGCAGCCCCTCCCTCACCCCACGTGTCTTCTCTAGCTCTCCCCAGACCCACCCCTTAACCCACTCCAGCTGCCATCCTTCCTATCGACAGGTGACTGGCTTCTCCTCATTCAGGTCTTAATAAGCTCAAGGGGACCCTCTTCAGAGAGGCCCACCCCATGGCTCTGCGTAGAGTAGCAACAACCCTAACCCTTTCCTCGTCTGATTTTCTTCCTAGTCCTTACCACATGATTCATTTTGTAAACGTCTCCCTGAAGAAGACGAGACTCTTCCTGGACACAGGGCTTGTGTCCCCCTAGCACCCAGCACAGTGCCTGGGACTCAGTAAAAGTGTACTGAATGAATGAGTGATTGAGCAAGTGAATCAGAGGTGGTCACAGACTCCAGACTCTCCCCCCAAGGGACACCCACTGAGCTGAGCTCTGCCTCCGTCCCTTCCTTCCCCTTCCCTGCCCTTGCCTTCTCTCCCTCCCTCTTCCCTTCTGCTACCTCGTGGTCCCTCCCTCTCCCCAGGTGAGGGTCCTCAGTGGGTCCCTGCCTGCCAGAGGAAGGGGAGAGGGTATGGTTAGGGGCTTTGTCACTTGGAGGCAGGATTTCAGTTTAGGGTCTGGAACCTTTGCTGGCCCCTCTGAAAGCTGGTCCTGTGACCCTAACAGGTGTGCTGCCTGAGGCGCAGCAAGTTAACACACCGAGGGTGCAGCGAAGAAAGTTTTCTCATGATGGAGCAGCATTTGGGGCTAGGGGTTTTATGGGGTTTGGGGTGGGGTGACCCACGTGTGGGAATTAATTGGTTGAAGAGTGCCTGCGGAAATAAAGAAACTACATTCTCATGGTGAATCGATTCCTCTCTGGGGGTCTTTGAATTGGCCCTTCTGCTGGAATTCAGGATCTGAAAAACATCTTCATTCTTTTTTTTTTTTTAGCCAGTCTGGCTGTGTTGTTCAGGCTGGAGTGCAGTGGTGTGATCATAGCTCACTGCTGCCTCAACCTCCTGGCTCAAGTGATCTTCCTGCCTCTGCTTCCTGAGTAGCTGGGACTGCAGGCATGTATACCACATCTGGCTAATTTTTTTAAATTAAAAAAAATTTTTTTAATTGTAAAAGAGACAAGGTCTTGCCAGGTTGCCAAGCTGATCTCAAACTCCTGGGCTCAGGTAATCCTCCTGGCTTGACCTTGTAAAGTGCTGGGACTACAGGCATGTGCCACCACATCCAGCCTTTTAAAAAATTTTAATAGAGATGGGGTCTTGTTATGTTGTCCAGTCTGGTCTCGAACTCCTTGGCTCAAGCGATCCTCCCACCTCAGCCTCCCAAAGTGCTGGGATTACAGACGTGAGCCACTGCACCTGACCTTAAACAATTCTTAAATAAAAGCTGGCCAGGTGTGGTAGTTCATGCCTATAATTCCAGCACTTTGGGAGGCTGAGGCAGGCAGATCACTTGAGGTCAGGAGTTCGAGACTAGCCTGGTCAACATGGTGAAGCCCTGTCTCTACTAAAAATACAAAAATTAGCCAGGCGTGGTAGTGCATGTTTGTAGTCCCAGCTACTCGGGAGGCTGAGGCAGGAGAATCGCTTGACCCTAGGAGGTGGAGGTTGCAGCAGTGAGCCGAGATCACACCACTGCACTCCAGCCGGGGTGACAGAGCAAGAATTTCTCTCTCAAAAAAAAAAGGGAGTGGGCCAAAGTTTGGCCTGCTTAATGCTTAATTACACCTATATTTCTGCCCAGAACCTGGCATGTAATTCTTATCAACCCTGTGAAGATGGTTTCAGTCCTTGTGTGAAACCCAAGGAAGGTAGGGGGACTTTGCTGGGTGCTCTGTGTATATTATTTTGTTAAACAGTCAAAACCACCCACCAAGGTTATGTTTTATCAGCCTCATCTCACAGATGAGGAAACTGAGTCTTAGAGAGTATATGTAATTTGTCTGACGTCACAGTCGGTAGTTGGTAGATTCAGGGTTCAGCCTTTAGCTTGTCTGATTCCAAACCTGTGTTCTTTTACTGCTCTGATATTACATTGAAGTTTCATGGAGAAGAGTGTTCTCAGTTCTGTGTATCTCAGGCACTTAGGGCATTTAAAGATGCTCACCTTCCCCCTTCCCTCCCTTCTCTTGTCCTCCCTTTTTCTCAGCCCAAGGGACAGGATGCGTCAGGGAGAGGTGAGCTGGAAGCCGGAGAGAGATGGAATCAGGTTCACCCTCTAGTGGCTTGTCCTGGCTGCAGTGGGGGAGACTAGCTCTAGAGCATTAAGGGTGGAGGCTGACCCAGGATAGAGGCTGTGGTGACCTGAACCAGGTGGTGGCCCAGGGCTGGGATGCCAAGCTTGGGTGTTGGGTGAGATAAGGATGGCTTGGCCCAGGCTCTGAGGCCGCACAGCCTGGCCTCCTGAAGTCAGCCCCATCGCCCCTTGCCCTGGAACGGGGCCAGTACCAGCTGAGGAGACTGGGACACTACCGCTGGGCTGTACCCTGCATGCTGGGGACATAGTCTCCCAGGGAAGCTCCCAGGTTCAGGCCCAATGGCAGCTGGAGCAGGGCCCTCCAAGAACCCAGCCCATAGGCCAGCCCCACCCTGGGGCTGCCCCTGAACCCTGGAAAACAGCGGGGATTTTCGGTCACTTTTTACTGCACTTTCTGTGGTTCTGAGCAGGCTATGGAGCCAGCCTGTCTGAGTCCAGATCCTGCCATGGACTGGCTGTGTAAACTTGGGAGGTTCCTTAACATCTTTGTGCCTCAGTTTCTTTATTTCTTTTTTTTTTTTAGATGAAGTTTTGTTCTTGTTGCACAGGCTAGAGTGCAATGGCGCGATCTTGGCTCAACCTCTGCCTCCCAGGTTCAAGCGATTCTCCTGCCTCAGGCTCCCGAGTAGCTGGGATTACAGGCATGCGCCACCAGACCTGGCTAATTTTTAGTAGAGATGGGTTTCTCCATGTTGGTCAGGCTGTTCTTGAACTCCTGACCTCTTGATCCACCTGCCTCAGCCTCCCAAAGTGCTGGGATTACAGGCGTGAGCCACGGTGCTCGGCCTGCCTCAGTTTCTCCCTTTGTAAAATAGATTTAAAACTAGTAACTGTCTCATGGAGTTATTGTGAGGATGAAGGGATTAATGTGTTTAAAGCCTCTGGAATAGTGCCAGCACAGAGAGAGCAGCATTCTCGGAAAGTTAGTTGTCATTTTTATTACTCCCGTGATGATTATGACATCCCACTGGACTGCACATTCCTTGGGGCCATGAGTGAGTGAATACATGAATGAACAGCATGTGTTCTGGAAACTCTTTGGTAACACATGCAGATGGGTGCTCTCACACGTGTCACTGTGGAACAGGTCCAGGGAAGGTGAGGCTCTCCAGGGGAAGACAGGTGGGGTGAGGAGTGGCCAAGGGTTGGGTAGGTGTGCAACCCGTGTGTGAGCACACATGGGGAAGGCCGAGGCTTTCAGGAGAGTCTTTGTGGGCGTGTGCACGGGCACGTGGGCCCCAGCACGTACACGTGAGCAACCAGCTGTGTTGGCTCCTCTCATGAGTTGTGGGGATGACGTCCTGTCCCAGGCAACAGGGGAGGAAGGGTGGCCAGGAAACAGATGTGGTATGGGTTGAAAGAGTAAGATTCAGGTCTAGGCCAGGGTAGGGCAGGGTCCTGGTCAAGCTCCCTCTCCATCCCTCACCCTGCTCTCTTTCATGGACTCTTTGCCTCTGACCCAAGCCTGAGCCCTCTATAAAACCTCATTTATGTTTCTCACTTGACGCTCATGGCAGCCTGTACAATGGGCACGATCATCAAACCCATTTTAGTCACCAGGGAGCTGAGGCTTAGAGAGGAGAATGGTTGGGGCCAAGGTCCCACAGCTTGTGAGTGGCAAGACTGGGTGGAGAGGTCAACCCAGTGTGTCTTCCCTGGCCACCCCTAGCTGGCCCTCCCTGTCCTTCCCCATGCTGCAGGCTTCCAACATCTGGCCCCCTGTCTCAGCTCCAGGTTTGTGATGATCCCCAGCACCCCTCTCTGGGCCACTGAGCCCTTCCCCCGGTTCACTACCGCTCTATCCTGTTCTGGCTCCTGCCCAGGCCCCAGGGCAGCTTGCAGGAAGACCTGGGAGCTGGGCAGCCCAGCCCAGCACAAACAGTTCTGTCTCTAGAGGCAGCTGTGGGCCGCACCCAAGAGAGACTAGACAGCCCTGGCTTGGGCCTGGGCAGCGGGCAAGCTGCCTTCCCAGCCCTGGACTCAGGTCCATCTATGGGTAACTGGTGGGCATCTTGGGGAAGGGGTCTGAGGACTGTCCTCCCCACGTTCTCCAGCAGCATCTGGTTGCTATTAGGGGCAGAGAAGTGAGGGGGGCCGGCAAGGGTCCAGTAGGCGCCAGTAGCCAAGAATGACTTAATTGGATACAATGTCTAATGACAAAGCAGAGCCCCACAGCAGAGTTCTGACCTCAGCCCCAGGCCTGGACCTGGCCAAGCCTGGTCTCAACCTCTGTCCTTGCTGGCTCCCAGAAGCTACCCTTAGCATTGCCTCCTCAGTTCACCTGCTGTGCTGGGCATGGCAAATTTGAAGGAGGAGAGAATCCTGGGGAGCTCAAGTCTACCTGGGAGATGGGCCACAGTCGCGTGGGTAGGTGCCCTAGGAGAGGGACAGCCACATCCAGGAGCTCTGGGGAGTGGGGTGGGGAAGGCAGAGGTTGAAACAGGTATCTGACACAGGGTGGGCCTGAAATGGATAAGGGTCACAGGTGGGGAATATCAGATCTACCTATCTGATGGTTTTCATATATCCATATATATATCCATATATATACACATACATACATCTCATATATACATCCATAGGTGTGACCATTAGAATGACGATGTAAGACACAGCTTTTTGGGGCATAAATGTTTCTGAAATTGAAAAGGATGGTTTTTGTGTTATTTATTTATTATTATTATTTTTTTGAGACGGAGTCTTGCTCTGTCACCAGGCTGTAGTGCAGTGGCACAATCTCGGGTCACTGCAACCTCCGTCTCCCGGGTTCAAGCAATTCTCCTGCCTCAGCCTCCCGAGTAGCTGGGATTATAGGTGCCCACCATCATGCCTACCTAATTTTTATATTTTTAGTAGAGATAGGGTTTCACCATGTTGCCCAGGCTGGTCTTAAACTCCTGACCTCAGGTGATCCACCCACCTCGGCCTCCCAAAGTGCTGGGATTACAGGCATGAGTCACCTCACCCAAACTAAACTAGAAATTAGTTCTAGTTTTGTGTCACTTAGAACTAATTTAACAGACCCGGAGCAGTGGCTCATGCTTATAATCCCAGCACTTTGGGAGGCCAAGGTGGTAGGACTGCTTGAGCCCAGGAGTTCAAGGGCAGTGTGGGCAACATGGTAAAACTCAGCCTCTACGAAAAATACAAAAAAAAAAAAAAAATTAGCCAGGTGTGGTGGCAAGCAACTATAGTCCCAGCTACATGGAAGGCTGAGGTGGGAGGATTGCTTGAGTCTGAGAGGTTGAGGCTACAGTGAGCTGTGACTGTACCACTGCACTCCAGCCTGGGTGCTAGAATGAGACCCTGACAAAAAAAGCACTAATTTAACAACATAGAAGGAATTGGAGAGGAGATCATGGAACCTAGGAATCGCTGCAAAATGGCCTGTGTGTAGTCACTTTCCAATCCTGTGCCCTGGCAGACATTGCTAATTGATCTTGACAGTCTTTCCTGCTAAACACAAGAGGAGCCTTCTAATTCTCAGAGTTCCTTTCGTTATCATGAATGGATTGGAGACGGCATGTGATATGAAACCTGTTTGCCATCTTAGACAGTGTCCAGGTAGTGATAGGAGTAAAACAGTGGTTCTCAGTGGGGCAAGGGAGGGGCAATTTTGTTCTCCGGGGATATTTGGCAATATTTGGAGACATTTTTCATTGTCACAACCTGGGATGGGGAGGGGTGTGGCTCTATTAGCATTTAGTGAGCAGAGGCCGAGGCTGCTGGTAAACATCTTACAGAGCACTGGACAACTCCTGCATAGCAATGAATTACCCAGTCCAACCAACAATCCAATTTAAAAACGGGCAAAAGACTTGACTAGACGTTTCTCCAAAGAAGAGATACAAATGACCCTCTTCTTTGTATCTCTATCTCCAAAGAAGAGATACAAACGAGCACATGGAAAGATGCTTGGCATCACTAATTATTAGGGAAGTGCCAATTTATAAAAACAACAGTGAGATACTACCTCATACCTGTTAGGATGGCTACTCTAAAAAAAACAGAAAATAGCAAGTATTGGCAAGAATGTGGAGAGACCGGAACCTGTGCGCTTGGTTGGTGGGAATGTAAGATGGTCCAGCCATTTTACGTGGAAAACATTTTATGTGAAAAACAGTGATTCCTCAAAAAACTAGAATTAGAATAACCATATGATCCAGCAATTCCACTTCTGGGTATATACTCAAAAGAATTGAAGGCCAGGTCTCAAAGAGACATTTGTACCCCCATGTTAGTAGCAGCATTGTTCACAATAGCTAAAATGTGGAAGCAAAACAGGCGTCCATTGACAGATGAATGGAAGCAAAATGTAGTATATCCATACAATAGAATGTTATTCAGCCTTCAAAAGGAAGTAAATTCTGCCTTATGCTATGACAAGAATAAGCCTTGAATTTATTATGCTAAGTGAAATAAGCCAATCACAAAAGACAAATATAGTATGATTCTGTTTATATGAGATACTTACAGTAGTCAAAATCATCCATACAGGCTGGGGGTGCTGTGGCTCACATCTGTAATCCCAGCACTTTGAGAGCCAAGATGAAAAACTGCTTGAGATTCAAGACCAACCACCCTGAACAACATAGTGAGACCCTGTCTTTACGAAAAGTAAAGAGATCAGCTGGACTTTGTGGCGCATTCCTGTAGTCCCAGCTACTTAGGAGGCTGAGGTGAGAGGATCACATGAGCCCAGCAGTTGGTGACTGCGGTGAGCAATGATCGAACCACTACACTCCAGCCTGGGTGACAGTGCAAGACCTCATCTCTCTCTCTCTCTTTTTTTGTTTTTTAAGACAGAGTTTCACTCTTGTTGCCCAGGCTGGAGTGCAATGGCGCAATCTCGGTTCACTGCAACCTCGGCCTCCCGGGTACAAGCGATTCTCCTGCCTCAGCCTCCCGAGCAGCTGGGGTTATAGGCAAGTGCCACCACGCCCAGCTAATTTTTATATTTTTAGTAGAGACAGGGTTTCACCATGTTGGTCAGGCTGGTCTCAAACTCCCGACCTCAGGTGATCCACCTGCCTCGGCTTCCCAAAGTGCTGGGATTACAAGCATGAGCCACTGTTCCCGGACAAACCCCATCTCTAAAATAAAATAAAATAAAATAAAATAGACAGGGGTGAATTGGGAGTTATTATTTAATAGGTACAGACTTTTAGTTTTACAAGATGAAAAGAGCTATTCAGATGGGTGGTGGTGATGGTCACACAACATTAGGAATGTACTTAATGCCACTGAATTGTACATTTGAAAAGGGTTAGATGGTAATTTTTGTTATGTGTATTTTACCACAATAAAAAAAATTGGAAGAAGGAATTATCCAGTCCAAATGTCAATAGTACCAAGGTTGAGAGCCCTGAACTGAAAGTACTGCTCCCTGGCTTCTAGTCCTCCCACCTCCCTGGGAAATGGGATTATGTGCCATATCTGGCAGAGAAGTAAGAAACTGGTTTGGAAGCTTCCACAGCAATGGTTCTCACCCTTGCCTGCAGAGTTCTTTAAGTCCAGGGCTTCTCAAAATCTTCCCTGAGCATCTGGTAAGAAATCGAATGCCCAGACTATACCATAGACCAGTTACCAGTGCTCTCTAGGGTGGGATCCAGGCATCAGGAACTTTTGAAGCTCCCTAGGAGACTCCAGTGTGTAGCTGAGGTTGAGAATAATCACCCTTTGGAGGCAGATCAGCTTGAGTTCGAAACTTATCTCCATGCCTAACTCACTGTGTGACTTTTAACCTCTGAGCCTGTGATTCCTGTCTGCAAAATGGAGAGCATCCTGTCTACTGCAGAAAGCTGGTGTGAGGATTAAAAGGATATGTATGAAGTGCCTGGCCTGGAGCTGGGCATGTGACTCTCACTACATGTTGGGTGTTTCCTGTCCTGGTAGTCAAGTGTCTGCAGAGTTGACAATGGCATAGTGTGGGGGCCCTTGCAGGGTTACTGGGCTGGTTTCTCCTCCCAGATCTTCATTCTGGACTGCTGGCACTCAAGTTTCTGTCCCCTTCTCCCAGGTCACGATGAGAGCCCAAGCTCTGGATGGGCTGCCAAGGGTACCGTGCGGGGCTGGAACCGGAGAGCCCGAGAGAGCCCTGGGCAGGCGTCAGAGCTGGATAGGACCCAGCTGAGCCAGGACCTGGGTGGGGGCACCCTGGCCATGGACACGCTGCCAGATAACAGGACCAGGGTGGTGGTGAGTGCTGGAGGAATGGGAGGGGGAGTGGAGTGGGGGTGGGGGAGGTCTCAGCAGCTGCCCCAGGCATGCTTGTCCTACCTGCAAATCATGTATCATTTGGGGTTGGCCTGGAGATCAGGGTGGAGAGAATACTCCCAGGGGAGGGGTGGAAGCAGGCCCAGACTGGATCATAAAATCACAGCATCTCAGCGTTTCATAGGCTGCCTACTCCCTCCTGGGCACAGAGACATCAAATGGCTTGTACCAGGATGCACAGCCTGGCCACAGCGTTCCTGACCCTGGAATTGCCCATGACTCAGGGAAGAAAAAGCTGACGGTGTCATTATTAGTCACATCTCAGCTGCCAGATGGGGCCCTTCCCCACCCCATTTCTGCCCCATCTACAGACTGGGGCGCAAGAGGATTAATGGCTGCTTAGTCTAAGGGCTGGGCACTAGCAGGGGGCTGAGTAGAGAAAGCAGTTAGGGTAGAGCTCCTGAGACAGCCTCTCGCGGCCCAGGGCGGTTCTGGGGTGCCGGTGCAGGAGGAGAGGTCTGGAGGAAGTGCTCTCCTCTCAGGGTTTCCAGCAGGCTCCTGGAGACCTCGGCGTGTTTGCGGGTGAATCTATGAATATAATTGTCCGTTTCTGGGAATAGGTGTGTGTGTTGTGGGCGCTGGGGTAGCACCTGTGCCAGAGGATTTCATGCATTACGTATGTGCACCTGTTTGTCACTAAGGGCTGTTTGTGGGTGTTTGTGATGAGCGTGTGCGAGTGTGAGTGTGAGTGTGCCGGTGGCTGTGTGTAGGTGCCTGTGGCTGGGAGTGACGAGGGTGGATTCTTGGGACACAAGAAGCAACGAGAGGACCAGTTTCTCGGTATAGATTTCTTTATTTTACGTTTTAATAGCTATTTTCTTAAATTAGCATGTGCAGACAGTAAAAAAGAAAAAAAAAAGAAAAAAAAACGTTAAATAGTGCTAAAATCATAAAACAAAACCGAGGTCCCGCCCCTCCTCTCCCCTGGGGCCCGCCCCTCCCGTTTCTCAGAAGGCTCTGCCTGGGCTGTTTCTTCCGGGGTGTACTTCCACATTTCCAAGTGACTTGCTTCTCCTGTACCGCTGCCTCTGTATTCCCCGGGTTTAGGCCTTCCCTTTCACTGCCGGGTCTTCCTGCTCAGTCCATGTGCTTGGTTCTGCACCGTTACCATCATGTAAATAGTGTTCACTGCTAATGCAGGCAAGGTCACATCATTGTTTCTTTTCTTGTACGATTTTGTTTTTGCCTGGATCCTGGCCCCCTCTGCTGCCCTTGTTTACTTGGTTTTCTGTGCTCCGTTTTCCTGCACATCACCTAGCCTCAATTGTAATTTCCCGTGTGGGCTGGGCATGGTGGCCCATGCCTGTAATCCCAGCGCTTTTGGAGGCTGAGACGGGTGGATCGCTTGAGCTCAGGAGTTCCAGAGTAGCCTAAGCAACATAGTGAGACCCCCATCTCTTAAAAATGAACAATTATCTGGGTGTGGTGGCTCGCCCCTGAAGTCCCACCTACTCGGGAGGCTCAGGCTGGAGGATCGCTTGAGCCTGGGAGGTCAAGGCTGTGTTGAGCTGTGACCTCACCAGCCTGGGCAAAAGAAGACTCTGTCTCTGAAAAAATAAAAAAGAAAGAAAAAAAGATAATTTCAGTGTTGTCAAACCTGTCAGTTCCTTTTTCCCCAGAGAAACTTCTCTCCTGTCGTGCACTCCAATCCGGCCCGGCCGCTCGCCTGCTGGTTCCACGGGGGCCATCCTGGGGCCTCCCTTTTCCTACATCCTGGGAATCCCTTTGTCTCCCTCTGTGCTGGATCCTCTGTTCCCTTGACCCTGTGTCTTCTCTTTCCTGTTTCATCCTTTTGTTTGTTTAGCTTCCTGGGAAAGGTTGCACAGAGGGAAAAACTCCCTTGAGAAAGTGCACGTCTGAAAATGCCTTTATTCTGTCCTTTCATTTGATTGGTGGTTTCACTGGATATAGAATTCTAGATTGAAAATAACTTACTTTTTCTTTTTTTTGAGACAGAGTTTTGCTTTGTTGCACAGTCTGTGTTCAGTGGCATGATCTTGGCTCATTGCAACCTCCTCCTCCTGGGTCAAGAGATTTTTCTGCCTCAGCTTCCTGAGTATCTGGGATTACAGGCGTTTGCCACCACGCCTGGCTAATTTTTTGTATTTTTAGTAGAGACAGGGTTTTACCATGTTGGCCAGGCTGGTCTCAAACTCATGAGCTCAAGTGATCTGTTCGTCTCAGCCTCCCAAAGTGCTGGGATTGCAGGTGTGAGCCACCGAGCCCAGCCTTGAAAATAACTTTCTTTCGAAAGTTTGAAGGCATCTCCCATTGTCTTCTGGCTTCTGATTTCACTGTTCAGAGGCTTGGTGTGATTCTTAGTTTTGACCTTTGTATATGCCTGTTTTCCCCTGACTTCTGGAAGCCCTCAGGGTGCTCCCTGTAACCCCAGAATTCTGAAATTGCAATGACATGCCCTTCTCTGGCTGTTTTTGTTTACCATGCTGGACGTTGGGGGATTATTTCAATCTAGAGACTTAGACTCATCAGTTCTGGAAAGTATGTCTGCTTTATTTCTTTCAGATTTCTCCTTTCTACAGTTTCTTATGGTTAGATGTCCATTTCTGGAATTTATCCTTAAATGTCTTCTTCTCTCTTCTGTTGTCCATCTCTTTTGCATTTTTTGTTGTTTGTTAGTTTGCTTGTTGTCCGTTAGTTTGCTTGTTGTCCTTTCTGGAGGATTTTCTCAATCTTATTTTCATAATGTCACTGATTTGTTTTCTACTATCATATTGTTAATTTCTTTCTTACTCTTTTTGAGATAGGGTTTTGCTTTTGTTGCCTAGGCTGGAGTGCAATGGTGCAATCTCAGCTCACCGCAACCTCCGCCTCCCCAGTCAAGATAGCTTCCTACCTCAGCCTCCTGAGTAGCTGGGATTACAGGCATGCACCACCACGCCTGGCTAATTTTTCTTTTGTATTTTCAGTAGAGACAGGGTTTCTCTATGTTGGTCAGGCCGGTCTTGAACTTCCGACCTCAGGTGATGGCCCTCCTCAGCCTCCCAAAGTGCTGGGATTACAGGCATGAGCCACTGCGCCCAGCCCATATTGTTAATTTCTAAGAGCTTTTTTATTTTCAGATTTATTTTTCTTTCTTTTTTTTTTGAGACCGAGTCTTGCTCTGTCACCAGGCTGGAGTGCAGTGGCGCAATCTCAGCTCACTGCAACCTCCACCTCTCAAGTTCAAGCAATTCTCCTGTCTCAGCCTCCGGAGTAGCTGGGACTATGGGCGCCCGCCACCACGCCCAGCTAATTTTGTATTTTTAGTAGAGATGGGGTTTTACCTCTTGGCCAGGATGGTCTCAATCTCGACCTCATGATCTACCTGCCTCAGCTTCCCAAAGTGCTGGGGTTACAGGTGTGAGCCACCACCTGTGGCCAGATTTATTTTTCTTTAACAAAACAAAACAAAAAAAAAAGCATCTTGTTCTTGTTTTGTGGATGTAATATCTTCTCTCTCTGAGGATATTAGAACAATTTTGAGATTTTATTCCCCCCTGCTCTCTGCATTGTTCCTGTTACTGTTTTTTCCTTGTATCTCAGGCTCTGAAATAGTTTGGCACCATGACTAAACCTGTGTTTATTTAAAATTTTGGGCTGGGCACGGTGGCTCACGCCTGTAATCCTAGCACTTTGGGAGGCTTGAGGCAGGAGGATCCCTGGCCAGGAGTTGGAGACCAACTGGGGCTACCTAGTAAGATCTCACCTCTATAAAAAACATAATAAACTTTTGATATTCTGTTCAAAATATAAAATAATAAAAAAATTGTTTTTGAATTCATTTTGATTTTTTAAAATATTGCGTGTACACACACACACACACACACACACACACACACACATATATATATATATATATATTTTTTTTTTTTGAGATGAAGTTGCCTAGGATAAAGTGCAATGGCTTGATCTCCACTTACTGCGACCTCTGCCTCTCGGTTTCAAGCAATTCTCCTGCCTCAGCCTCCTTGGGCGCTCGCCACCACACCCAGCTAATTTTTTGTGTTTTTAGTAGAGATGGAGTTTCACTATGTTGACCAGGCTGGTCTTGAGCTCCTGACCTCAGGTGATCCACCCACTTCAGCCTCCCAAAGTGCTGGGATTACAGGCGTGAGCCACCGCGGCTGGCTTAAGTATTCTCTATCTTGATTCCTGAGTTTTGGTGCCATCTTAGATGTTATAGCTGGGGTAGGTGCCTCCTTACCTCACCCTAGTTTGGGCTCTGAGGTGGAACTTCAGGGGACATGGCATCACTCCCTTCCCAATCTGCCCTGTCTTCTTGATACTGCAGAGCAAGGAGCAGGACTGCGTGGTAGGATGGTGGAGTGGAAAGCCGGAGGAGGAGAGGCCCCTGATTCAGGAGACACCTGGCAGCTCATCCCCGACCCCACAGCTTTGTTGGGCCATTGGTTGAATAACTGATAACCTGCTCAGGACCAGACACACAGGTCAGAAGGATCATATCCCAGTCTGCACAAAGAGGACCTTTCAGAAAAGAGCCACAGAGGCTCAGATTTCTGGAAGCAATTGTTCGTAGGCGTTCAGAAAGAACAGTGGGGTTCATTAAGAGCCAGTATGGATTCAATAACACCAGAGCTTAAAACAACACCACACATTCTCAGTCTCCACCCTGGATGGACTGGTTCAGAAACACTGGAGCAATGGATTTTGGGAATTTTTTTTTAAATTCCCATGTGTTCTTGGCAAAGTGGCAGAGATTTAAAAATGTGATTTTGATGGTCATGTAGGTGTGGGAACTTTTTTTTTTTTTTTGAGATGGAGTGTTGCTCAGTTGCCCAGGCTGGAGTGCAGCGGTGCGATCTCGGCTTACTGAAGCCTCCCCCTCCCGAGTTCAAGCAATTCTCCTGCCTCAGCCTCCCAAGTAGCTGGGATTACAGACACACACGATCACACTCCACGAATTTTTATATTTTTAGTAGAGATGGGGTTTCACCATGTTGGCCAGGCTTGTCTCAAACTCCTGACCTCAGGTGATCAACCTGCCTTGGCCTCCCAAAGTGCTGGGATTACAGCTGTGAGCCACTGTGCCTGGCCAGGAACTTCTGATCTATAAGATTTCAGACCAATTTTATAACTGGTGACCTGCTTAATCAGCAGAACATGAGGCTTCCACCATATCAGGGGCTTCGTGATCCCCTCTGCAGCTACACATCAGGAGTCCACACAGGAGCAAGGCCACCTGGAAGGAGGCCCCTCCGACTGCCACAGGGCTTGTCCCCAGCTTTGTCTCAAGATAGGAGGACCAGGCTGGAGAACTTATAAATTCTGATGTCAGGTCAGGAACCTGAAGACCTCATGGGCAGGCTGGAATGATATCTGCCTCGGAACAGATAAAACTACTGGGATAAATATAAATCCTGGCACTTAAGTTTGGAATGAGTTGGGAGAGATGTGGTTTAGCAGCAGCTCATGAGGAAAAGATTTGGGATCTCCACTTCTTGTGGGCTAGGATGAGTCAGGCACATAAAGTGGCTGTCAAGGCTGGAGGTGGGAAAGCCGGCTGCATGATGGAAACCTGGGGACAGGGGCTGGGGCTCCGGGGGTCCTGGGGGCTATTTCTTGGTTGTGACTGCAGTTGACGGCTTGTGCTCCTCTTTCAAGTGGTTATCCAGATGCAAGAGGGGCCCAGGGGAGCCAGCTGGGATGGTGAAGAGACTTGCACTCTTGTCCCAGGAGGAATAGTGGAAGGCATTTGGGGTATTTAGCCTGGTATAGAGAAGGTTCTAGAGGTTTTTTTTTTTTTTCTCTCTTTTCTTTTCTTAGACAGAGTCTTGCTCTTTCACCCAGGCTGAAGTGCAGTGGTGCAATCTCGGCTCACTGCAACCTCTGCCTCCCAGGTTCTAGCAATTCTCTTGCCTCGGCCTCCCGAGTAGCTGGGACTACAGGTGCATGCCACCATGCTCAGCTAATTTTTTGTATTTTAGTAGAGATAGGGTTTCACTGTGTTGCCCAGGCTGGTCTTGAACTCCTGAGCTCAGGCAATCCACCCGCCTTGGCCTCCCAAAGTGCTGGGATTACAGGCATAAGCCACCGCGCCCAGCTGATGTGGTTGTTTTCTAACAGCTGCAGGGCTGTGACTAGGGCACGGGGATAGACTTTATTTGTCTCCAAACACTTTTCACCTCCTGTACTGAATTATCTGTGTACCAGCCAGGCACCATGGCTCATGCCTGTAATCCCAGCACTTTGGGAAGCTGAAGTGGGAGGATCGCTTGAGGCCAGGAGTTTAAGACCAGACTGGGCAACACAGTGAGACTCCCAACTCCACAAAAAGCCGTTAAAAAAAAAGTCAGCTAGGCATGGTGGTGCACTCCTATAGTCTTAGCTACTTGGGATTCTGAGGCCGTAGGCTCACTCGAGCCCAGGTGTTGGAGGCTGCAGTGAGCTACGGTTGTGCCACAGCACTCCAGCCTGGGTGAAAGAGCAAGACTCAGCTTCAAAAAAAAAATAGAAAAGAATGATCCATGTATCTGTATCTGTTCCCCCTGGAATGTGAGCACAGGAGAGCCAGGACTGTTTGATGATTCTGTCATCAGTGTCTGGTCCATGACAAGCATGCCTTTGAATTAACAAAGGAAGTAGGGATTTTCCCATTCTAGTCTTCAAAGACAGGTTATAGAAGGGAAGAGTTGTGCCTGGTGTGATTGTGCCTGGTGGGAGCCATTGGACACAGGAGCCTCTAAGGACCCCAGCTCTGCTAACTGTTGGATTCCCACACATGTCAGTGCGTACTCACGCCAGGGTGTCTGCACACGCTCGAGACTCTGGTGGTTCCATACCCCAATTCTACTCTGCCCTGGTCTTGTTAGGCCTTGTTCTCGGAGGTGTTCACCAGAGAATGCTGATGATCCCCCAACAGCCAGACCTCAAACGCCCCTTCCCACTATCTGGCCACCTGCAACCTGGAGAATGGGTGGCCCTGGCCAGGAGTCTGGCAGAGGCGTCCAGAGACAGCTGCTTCTCCTGTGCCTCTGAGAGCCCAGCATCTCTGTGGCCTAAGGAAGTCCCATCTAGTTGATGGCATGGCGGCAGAGGGCGGGCAAGATAAGAGGACAGTGGCGGGAAGGGACTGTTGCAGCAACTTTGATTTGGTCTGTCTCACAGAGTTTTCTTCAGTTTCAACAGGAAAACACTTCTTCTGTTCATCCAGTGTCACAGCCAGGTTTGGCCAACAGTGACCAGGCTCTGGGACCCTCTGCTCTGGGGCCATATCAAGTGACTGAGGGCCAGCAGCTGGGCTGCCATGCCTTTTGCCTCCCCTACACCGACCCCAGTGCTCTGTCCCCTTTCTCCGTCGCCCCTCAGTAACCCTCCTGGCTGCAGGCGTCCCCTCTGGCTCAGCCCCTTGACTCAGCTCCTGCATCCATTCAGCCCTCTCTGCCCAGTCCCTCTGCCAGGCCCCCCTGCCTGGCCATCTCACCACCATGCTCCTCCCAATTCAGAACTTCTTGCTTTGGAGGCCTCGAGGCATCTAGCCTGCACGCCCAGCCCAGGATGAGCTGGCAGCTCCCAGGCCCCTGTTCAGAACCATCTCCTCCTTCAAATGTATTCCCACACCCACTCTACCACCACATCACAGTGGAAACAGGACTCTTCTCTGGACTCAAGATTTCCGGAGATTTTCCACCAAGCCCAATCCTGAGGCCCTGGGGACACTGGGTGTTTTGAGGGGTGGGAGTAGGGGAATGGGGAAGTCATAGTGCTGACTCAGAGCTCCGGGGATGTGCTGAGTCAGAGACCCTGGGCTGTGCCACAATTTATTCCCAAAGAGGCTGGAAGTGGGAGGCCTTGGCAAAGGTTCTCTTCCTTTGAGGATTTCAAAGTTTGACTCCACGGTTTACTTGCTTCCATGGTTCCGATTTAGAGCCAGAATTTGGGGGAAATCAAGATAAGAACATTTAAATTTGAGGAGGTGTCCCCCCTTTCACCCTCCTTTCCTCCCAATCTCCCCCATTGCCCAGCGTCCCTGAATTCCTCTCTTCTCTGGCTCAAGCAAAACCTCCTGGCTTGTACATCACCACAGCAGGCCCCAGAAATGCAAGGCACCCTGTGTCAGGGCAGGGACCCCGTCATCCAAGACAGTTGGGAAGAGCGAGAGGCACATGAGTGCAAGGCCTGCCTGGTTTCTACAACCTTTCAAAGGACTCAGCTCCCGAAAGGTTTGAGAACTCAGGGCCTTGGGAGACAGGACAGCCAGCCAGACTCCTAGCACAAACCACAGGGAACAGGCAGTGCTCCTCCGAGAACCCCACCCCACCATGGTGCTCAAGGGAAGGGACGAGGTGAGGAAGCCAATCCAGGAAGATTCTGGGAGCAGAGTTGGTGGGGGGTGGAGGGGAGGGGAAAGTTAGGAGCCAAGTTTTGAAGAGAGAGAGGATAAAGATTGGCCAGGTGTGGTGCCTCAGGCCTGTAATCCCAGCACTTTGGGAGGCCGAGGCGGGTGGATCACTTGAGGTCAGGAAATCGAGACCATCCTGGCCAACAAGGTGAAACCCCGTCTCTACTAAAAATACAAAAGTTAACTGGGCGGGTGATGTACGCCTGTAATCCCAGCTACTCAGGAGGCTGAGGCAGGAGAATTGCTTGAACCCAGAGGTGGAGGTTGGAGTGAGCCGAGATCGTGCCACTCCATTCCAGTCTGGGCGACAGAGAGAGGTTCTGTCACAAAAAAAAAAAAAAGAGAGAAAGAAAAATAAAAAAAGAGAGAAGGGATTTTGTGAGAAGAAAGGGTGTCCAGGCAGGCAGCAGGCGGAGTGCCAATGTTGCCTCCAGTGCCGTGGAAGAGCTGGGCAGTCCTGGCCCTCCATCTTGGTCCTGACGCAGACCAGCTGCACAGCCTTGGGCTGGACACTTAACCCCTGAGTCAATGAACCTGACATTTCCAGCCCTTCCAAGCCCTTGCTAGCTTCACATTTCCCAAGTGGGTGGTAAATACCATCTCACAGAGTTGACGTAAGAGCAAAATGGGAGGCCTGTGATGGTTCTTGGTCCTGGTGGTCTCCCCTCTGCCTCGGGTCCCAGCAGCGCTCCCGGCTGCTCAGAGCCAGGTGGTTTTCTCCCTGTCCGGTTCCTCTTGTAGGCCCTTTCCTTTCTCCTTGGGCAGGGTGGTGTGTTGGTTATTTCCTTTTTTTCTTTTTGTTGAGGTGAAATTCACATAATATAAAATTAACCATTTTAGGCTGGATGTGGTGGCTCACACCTATAATCCCAGCACTTTGGGAGGCCGAGGCAGGTGGATCATCTGAGGTCAGGAGTTTGAGACCAGCCTGGCCAACATGGTGAAACCTTGTCTCTACTAAAAAACAGTACAAAAATTAGCCAGGTGTGGTGGCATTTACCCGTAATCCCAACTCCTCAGGAGGCTGAGGCAGGAGAATCGCTTGAACCCAGGAGGCAGAGGTTGCAGTGAGCCGGGATAGTGCCACTGCACTCCAGCCTGGGCAACAAGAATGAAACTCTGTCTCAAAAAAAAAAAAAAACTTATAGCTGTCCCGGTGGGTGTGAAGCGGCATCTCATTGTGGTTTTGATTTGTATTTCCCTAATGATTACTGATATTGAGCATATTTTCATGTGTTTTTGTGTGTTTTTTTTTTCAGACGGAGTTTCGCTCTGTCGCCAGGCTGGAGTGCAGTGGAGTAATCTCGGCTCACTGTAACCTCCGCCTCCCGGGTTCAAGCAATTCTCCTGCCTCAGCCTCCTGAGTAGCTGGGATTACAGGCGCGTGCCACCACACCCAGTTAATTTTTCTATTTTTAGTAGAGATGGGGTTTTACCATGTTGGCCAGGATGGTCTCCATCTCTTCCCCTCGTGATCCACCTGCCTTGGCCTCCCAAAGTGCTGGGATTGCAGGTGTGAGCCACCATGCCCGGTCTTTGGGGCCATTTTTATATCTTCTTTGGAGGAACATCTATTCAAGTCATTTGCCCATTTCTTTCCCCTTGCCAATTTTTAACTGGATTGTTTGTCTTTTTGTCTTGGGCAAGTTTCTTAGCCCCTGTACTTGGGAGCCCATTTCTTCATTGTCTAATGGGGATGCTGTTGTCTAAGCGTTATTGCAGAGGTGTGTGCAGTAATGTACATTAAGGCCTAGCACACAGTGGGAGTGAGAGATATGGGCTGACTCGGAATTCTCCTCTGATTTAGGAAGATCAACCAACCTGGATTTCCCAGGATGGCCCTGGCTTTAGTACTGACTTTAGTACTGACTTTAGTACTGGCATCCTGGAAATTCCTAAGTTCCATGTAAACTGGGACCGTTGCTCTCCCTCCTCTGGTCCCTGGTGAGGTGGGTGGTGTGTATCCTTGCTTGGTCTTCATCCTAAACCTGTTTCCTCATCTGTAGGGTGGGACTGATAATTCCTCATAGAGTTGTTCTAAAAATCAGATGTTCTGATTGCTTGAGAAGTTAACCAGAAAGATCCCTCCCAGAACTTATCTGAAAGTACAAAAATAGGATTACAGTCACAAAAGAGGATTTTCTGGCCTTGAAGCTTCAGGTGTTACCTTTCATATTCTTAACACTCTTCAAGGTGTGGGAAGGGGCCGACAGCACTGGCAGTGCCTGGGAGCTTGTGAGCAATGTGGAATCTCAGAGCCCTCAGACCTGCAGAATAATCAGAATCTGATTTCCAGGCACAGCAGGTCCTCCGATAACATCAGTTTGGTCAACCTTGTTTTGTTACAGTGTTGATGAGAAGAAAATAAATGGATTCCCAGCCAGGGCCACCATCTGTGTGGGGTTTGCGTGTTCGCTTCACGTCTCTGGGTACTCTGGTTTCCTCCCACATATCAGAGATGTGCACCTTAGGTTCCCTAGTGTGTCTAAGTTGTCCCAGGATGAGTTGAGTGTGAATGTGTGTGAGCGCACCCTGCGATGGAATGGCCTCTGAGTCCATTCCTGCCTTGTGCCCTGAGCTGCTAGGATAGGTTCCAGCCACCAGAGCTGGAACTATCCTGTTTTCATGAGTCTTTAAATGTATGTATTGCATAGCTCACATTTATGTTTGTTTAATATTACAAGTATTTTGGTCTTTATTTAGAAGTTTGACTTTATTTAGAAGCAACTGGAAATATGCCCTAGGAACTTAACTCTTGTTTATATCAATTACTTTATGGTAAAGTTGGTTTCGTTATACATTGTTTTGCTTAAAATCAAAGTTTCCAAGAACCCATCAACAACGTTAAGTGAGGGCTTACTGTAATTCACATGCACACTCATTTTTTTTTTTTTTTTTTTTTTTTGGAGATAGAGTTTTGCTCTTGTTGTCCAGGCTGGAGTGCAGTGGCATGATCTTGGCTCATTGAAACCTTGGCCTCATGGGTTCAAGAATTCTTTCTGTCTCAGCCTCCCGAGTAGCTGAGATTACAGGTGCCTGCCACCACACCCAGCTAATTTTTGTATTTTTAGTGGAGACAGGGTTTCACTATGTTGGCTAGGCTGGTCTTGAACTCCTGATCTCAAGTGATCTACCTGCCTTGGCCTCCCAAAGTGCTGGGATTACAGGTGTGAGCCACTGTGCCCAGCCTATGCACACTCATGTTTGAGATACATTGCTTTATACTAAAGGCTATGAAGCAGAGGAAGTCATCCAGGATATGGAAAATGCATCAACAAGTTCATCACAGTAGTATTTATGAGAGCATCAAAATTGAAAGCCACCTAAATGCCCAATAAAAAAGAAATAGTGAAGAAAATTGTGGGTGTTCTCTTGAGTGGACTGTCATGCAGCTGTTACAAATGATGTTTGGAAATACCATGTTTACCATCAAAAGCTGCTTTTGATATCATGAAATGTGACAGAATCGGTCCACAAAATTGCATGATCAGAACTATGGCTGTGAAATTATACATACATATGAAAAACACTAGAAGAAAATAGGCCAGCGTGGGACCAGATGAGGGATGGGGAAGGCCTGTTTTTGTTTTTGTCTGTCCTTGTCCTAATTCTCTGTGGCTATATGGTCTATATTTATCCTATCACAGTCTCAAATCAAAAGCCCACATTTGAGTCAGTGCCAGGATGGGATGATTTTTCCATTTCCATGGACTATTGGGGTATTAAGAAATGCTTAATACCCCCAGTGCCAGTCCACAGCCTCTGCGCATGCCTAATCCAAAGCCCCATTTCCAGGGCTTTCTTAGGCCAGCCTCACTCACCCTGACATCTCTCTACCCCAGACCCTCAGCAGATGTGCGAGCGCCTTTGTCTAGCCTGGATCTCTCCTTTCAAGGTCATAGCAGGGGACACACTTTCTGCATTTCTGTGATGACAAATGTTCTGTGTGGGTTTATTTCAACCTGAGGTTTGGCTACGTCCAGAGGGCAGCTGGGGGTTATTGTACAGATACATGAGGTGAGAGAAAATAAGAACAGGGCACATTAAGAAAGCCTTTCCTGGCTGGGCGTGGTGGTCACGCTTGTTATCCCAGCACTTTGGGAGGCTGAGGTGGGTGGATCACCTGAGGTCAGAAGTTTGAGACCAGCCCGACTAACATGGTGAAACCCTGTCTCTACTAAAAATACAAAAATTAGCTGGGCATACTGGTGAGTACCTGTAATCCCAGTTTCTTGTGAGGCTGAGGCAGGAGAATTGCTTGAACCCCAGAGGTGGAGATTGCAGTGAGCTGTGATCGCGCCATTGCACTCCAGCCTGGGTGAGAGAATGAGACTCCAACTCAAAAAAAAAAAAAAACAAAAACCCTTCCTGTCAAGGCATCAAGCTTCAGGCCTGTAATCCTAGCACTTTGGGAGGTGGAAGGAGAGAGGATTGCTTGAGCCCAAGAGTTCAAGACCAGCCTGGGTAACAGGGTGAGATCTTGGCTCTACAAAAATTACAAAAAAAGTTAGCTGGGCATGGTGGCCCATGCCATAGCCCTAGCTACTCAAGAGGCTGAGGTGGGAGGATCACGGATCACTTGAGCCTGGGAGGCAGAGGTTGCAGTGAGCCAAGATGGTACTACTGCCCTCCAGCTTAGGTAATAGAGTGAGATCCTGTCCTAAATAAATAAATAAGCCCTTCCTGAATGGCTTTACGTTTAATCCATATAATCACTCGATGAGACAGGCATGTCTCTCTTTAGCTATCTGGAACAGAGAGGTGAAGTTGCCTATCCAAGGTCACACAGCCAGTAAGTGGCAAAACCAGGACAAGAACCCAGGTCTTTCTGCCTTCAGAGCCTGAGCTCTTTTTCGCAATTTAACTTAACTAAAAAAATGTTTTTTGAGACAGGGTTCTTGCTATGTCACTCAGGTTGGAACACAGTGGTGTGATCATAGTTCACTGCAGCCTCAACCTCCTGGGCTCAAGCGATCCTCCTACCTCAGCCTCCCAAGTAGCTGGGACTACAGGTGTGCCCCACCACACCCAGCTAATTTTTGTATTTCTTTGTAGAGATGGAGGCTCCCTGGGTTGCCCAGGCTGGTCTTGAACTCCTGGCCTCAGGTGACCCTCCCTCCTTTGCCTCTCAAAGTACTGGGATTACGGGCATGAGTCAAAGTGCTCAGGCAGTCTGAGCTCTCACCCACCGTCTCCTCAGGGACAAAAATGAGTGACGTGTTGATGCAGAAGGTACTTCTGGACCAGGACCTCTCAAACTGTGCTCTGCAAAAAATCCCTTGGAAGTGCTTCCAAAGGCAGATGCCGATTCAGCAGGCTTGGCGTTGGGCCCAGGAGTGTGAATTTCTAATGGGTTCCCGGTGATGCTGATGTTGCCGGCCCAGGAGTGCTCTTTGAACAGCAGGATCTAGAATGCATTTCTGTTGGCCTTGTAAGGCCTCATGGCATGTGTGCCCTGCGATGGAAGGGCAGGGGATGTCCTCCTCCCCGCAGTAATCCTGTCCACACCTCCTGGGTTGGACCCAGCTGCCTCAGCGCCATCCTGACCAGCCTGGCCGGCCAAGGCCCTCTAGCAGCCCTGCAGGGCGTCCTTGGTTGCTTGCCTCAGCATTTCCACCTGCCAGTTGGCTGGCAGGTGATGGGCTGACTGTGACAGTTTAGCCAGAGTTCCTGTCCAGAAACGTCTTGAGCTCAGCCAAGGTAAATGCTGCCCCGCTGTCAGAAATGAAGTGCCTGTAGGGCCTCTGGGCATGACTAATTGAGGCAAAAGAGATTCTGTAACTGCTGACGCTTTGGCTGGAGCTGGGAGTTGCTTTGAGGGGCAGCCTCCACAATCAAGCCCTTTCCTGGAGAGGCTCAATAAAATCAGGGTAATAGCTTCCACTTCTCAGATACCTCCTGTGGGCCAGGCACTGTGCTGAGAGCTTCGTATAGATATGTTTTGTCTAATCCTTCTAAGAACCCTGCAAGAGGCCGGGCGAGGTGGCTCATGGCTGCAATCCCAGCACTTTGGGAGGCTGAGGTGGGTGGATCACCTGAGGTCAGGAGTTCAAGACCAGCCTGGCCAACATAGTGAAACGACGTCTCTACTAAAAATACAAAATTAGCTGGCGTGGTGGCATACATCTATAATCCCAGCTACTTGGGAGACTGAGGCAGGAGAATCACTTGAAGCCGGGAGGCAGAGGTTGCAGTGAGCTGAGATGGGGTTGTTACAATCCAGCCTGGGCAAGAAGAGTCAAACTCCATCTCAAAAAAAAAAAAAAAAAAAAGCAAGAAAGGTCACTGATGAGGGACCTGATGCCCAGAGAGAAGAAGAATGTTGGTCACCAACCGTGACATAATGAGTCAGTTTTGGCCCTTGGGCCTGTCTTACTCCACAGCCCATACGCTTGATCCTAGAGCAGTGGTTTTCGAACTGTGCTCCATGGAAGCCCGAGGGTCCGAGGAGAGCTTCATGGGCTGCTGTGGGAGGGAAGGTGGCAGAAAAGGAAGGAGCACAGCAGGCTGGCTCCAACCCTTCTCTTTCCTTCTCCTAAAGTGGCTTTACTTTGATGTAATGTATATATTGAGCTTCTATGGAAGATTTGTTGGAAGAAACGATTGCAGGACCAAAAATGTTTGAAATCCACATCACACTGCCTCCCAAAACAAATGCGGATTATTATCAGGGCATCTTGCACACATTCCAAGGAAACATCATTGCCAAGTGGCATGGCTCATGCTACCCTCGCTGACCTCCTTTGTAAAGCCAGGTCATCCCTGTCAGAGCTCTATAGTGGGCTGTGAATTGTGTGAATTCCTCTGGAAGCTTCACTGCCAGGCAAGGTCTCCACATTCTCTTTTTTTTTTTAAGATGGGGTTTCACCATGTTGGTCAGGCTGGTCTTGAACTCCTGACCTCAGGTGATCCACCCACCTTGGCCTCCAAAGTGCTTGGATTACAGGTGTGAGCCACCACACCCAGCCTCCGAATCCTTTTTAAGAGATACATCAATGTGGATGATAGTGACCATACGCTGGGATGGGCTGGCCTGAAGAGACCCCTTAGGGTCTTGTATTAATTAGGATACAGGTTCTGTTGTAACAGATGCCAAAGTGACAAGGCCCTTAGCTATGCGAGAAATCTATTCTTCTCTCACATGTAATAGTGTGAGCGTAAGTAAGCCAGGGTTGCTGTTGTGTCTCTGTGCTGTTGGGGCCTAGGTTCCTGCTGTCTTGCTGCTCTGCCTTCTAAAACACGTGCTTTCCATTTTGTAGCTCAAGATGGCTGTTTCAGCTCCCACCATCACATCTGCATCCCAGCCAGGCAGAGGGAGGGCACCCAGTCTTTTTTTTGAGACAGAGTCTTGCTCTTGTTGCCCAGGCTGGAGTGCAGTGGTGCGATCTTGGCTCACTGCAACCTCCGCCTCCTGGGTTCAAGTGATTCTCCTGCATCAGCCTTTGGAGTAGCTAGGATTACAGGTGCGCATCACCATGCCCAGCTAATTTTTAAATATCTTTAGTAGAGACTGGGTTTCACCTTGTTGGCCAGGCTGGCCTCAAATTCCTGACCTCAAGTGATCTGCCCGCCTCAGCCTTCCAAAGTACTGGGATTGCAGGTGTGAGCCACCGCGCCCAGCTCCAAATCTTTTTTTATCTTATTCATTTTATTTTAAGACAGAGTGTTGCTCTGTCGCCCAGGCTGAAATGCAGTGTTGTGATCTCAGCTCACTGCAACCTCTGCCTCCCAGGATCAAGTGATTTTCCTGCATCAGCCTCCTGAGCAGCTGGGATTACAGGCGCCTGCCACCACACACAGATAATTTTTGTATTTTTTGTAGAGATGGAGTTTCACCATGTTGGCCAGGCTGGTCTTAAACTCCTGGCATCAGGTGATCTGCCCGCCTCAGCCTCCCAAAGTGCTGGGATTACAAGCGGGAGCCTCTGCACCCGGTCACCCATTCTTATTTAAGGCAGTCTTTCTGCTCATCTTCCATGGGCCAGACAGTCACGTAGCCATACCTAGCCATAGGGAGGGCTGGGAAATATGGTTTAACAGGGCAGCTGTGTGCCTAGCTACAACTGGGAGCTTCTGCTACTCAAGGAAGAAGGAGAGAATGGTTATTGGGAGACAATTATTAGGACTTCCTCTATCAAAACACCCACCATGTGTATGATAGCATAAGGGACCTATGGTGGCAATTGGGAAGTGCCTTCAAAGTTGGTGAATTCCAAGCCATGGGACTCTTTCCCAATGGCCAGTCAAGAAGCTAGTAGTGATTGACTTTATAGAAGAAGAATCATGGTGGCGTTGGCGAGAAAATCAAACTCTGTAAAATAATTCAAAGAGGTTTATTCTGAGCCTCTATGAGTGATCACAGCCTGGAGAAAAGAGAAACCCAAGAAGCCTTAAGTGGTCCCGAGACAGTCAGGTGACAACTTTGCTTTATACATTTTAGGGAAGCAGAAGTTAATGGCGAAGTCATAAATTAATATATGGAGCTTATATGTTGGTTTGGCCCAAAAAAGCTGGTGTATCTTGAAGTGAGAACTCACAGGTGGGTTCAGAGATTTTTAAATTTGCAATTGGTTAAAGGAGTAAGGCTTTGTCCAAAAACCTGAAGTCAGTAGAGGCCAAGTGCAGTGGCTCCTGCCTGTAATCCCAGCACTTTGGGAGGCGAAGGCGAGAGGATTGGTTGAGCCCAGAAGTTTGAGACCAGCCTGGGCAACATGGCGAAACCTTGATGCTACAAAAAATTTTTAAATTAGCTGGGTGTTTGGCCAGGTGCAGTGCCTCAAGCCTGTAATCCCAACCCCCTCTCTACTAAAAATACAAAATTATACAAAATTAGCGGGGCGTGGTGTCACATTCCTGTAATCCCAGATACTTGGGAGGCTGAGGCAGGAGAATCACTTGAACCTGGGAAGTGGAGGTTGCAGTGAGCCGAGATCACGCCACTGCACTCCAATTATACTCCAGCCTGGGTGACCAGAGCAAAACTCCATCTCAAAAAACAAAATAATAAAATAAAATTAGCTGGGTGTGGTGGCGCAAGCCTGTGATCCCAGCTATTCAAGAGGCTGAGGCGGAAGGGTCACTTGAGCACTGAAGTTGAGGATCAAGGCTGCAGTGAGCCATGATCAGACAATAGAGTGAGATCCTATCTAAAAAAAAAAAAAATCTAAAATGAATAAAAATAGAAGTCCATGGAAAAGAATGGGGTCCATGGAAAAGAATGTTTAAGATAAAGAAGTCTGCTAATCATCATGTGGTCTGCCAGTCAAATCATGTCATGTATTATATGATCTGCCAGTCCCATCATCTCATGCATCCTATCCGGCACATCATGTGACATGTCAGAGCAAGACTCAATACGATGAGTCAGACTGGCCTGCAGGGGCATGCGATTTAACCTGTGCCTGTCATGGCCGCTGGTCCTGTTTATAATTTGGTATCATATTGCCCCAGAGTCCATTCTGTCTTCTGATTTCTATTTTAATATTAATGCTGGTCAATTGTGTCTAAACTGCCAAAGGGAAGGGTTACAATGAGGTGTGTCTGACCTCCCATTCCATTATGGCCGGGAACTCAGTTTTTAAGGCTTTTCTGGGGTCCTGTTGGCCAAGAAGGGGTCCATTCAGTCTGTTGGAGGACTTAGGATTTTTAGTTTACAGTAGCCGATGTGTTGCCAGGGAAAAGTTCCCCCAGAAATTTAGTTTCTCACTTCTCTCTTCTCATTCAGATTCTTTTTAAAAATTAAGTTAAAAAAATTTTTTTTTGAGACAGGGTCTCACTCTGTCGCCCAGGCTGGAGTGCAGTGGCGTGATCTTGGCTCACTGCAGCCTCAACTTCCCAGACTCAAGTGATTCTCCTGCCTCCGCCTCTGAATGGTTGGGACTACAGGTGTATGCCATCATGCCTGGCCAATTTCTGTATGTCTTGTAGAGATGGTGGTTTCAACATGTTGCCCAGGCTGGTCTTGAACTCATGAGCTCCAGTGATCCACCCACCTGGGTCTCCCAAAGTATCAGCATGACAGGCGTGAGCCTCCACTCCCAATCTAATTTAATTTTTAAATTGACAAATTATTGCACCTATTCATGGGACATAGTGATGTTTCAGTACATATAATGTATAGTGATCAGATCAGGGTAATGAGCGTAGCCATCATCTCAAACATGTATCCATGCTTTCTGTGGGGCTTATCCAGATTCTTGCTGTCCGTACCAATGAAGGACTGCCTGGACTCACCCTGGAGGTCTTTCCTCTGATCACCTCATAAGCAAGGCTATTCTATTTAAGGTCCTTTTGGTTCCGAGGAGCTATTTGAGCTGTCCCACAAAGAAGGATTATCGTGAGGGTGCAGAGAACGATCATGGGAAACCCAAGGGCATGAAGGGCAGCCAGACCTCAAGGAAGCTGGAAAGCTGTTGGGAACCACATTCCCTCCCCTAATTCTTGCCTCCTTTTCATTAATTCAGCATATGTTTATTGAAGCCAGATCTGCTCTTTCCTTTCTGTGGATCAGGAGTCTCCCGCAGACAGCTCAAGATAGTTTCAGTTCCTTGTTTTCTTTCTCACAGACCCTGTTCATCTTGAATGGTTTCAGTTCCTAAGTCTACATGATCTTTCAACTCAGCTCTCCTGCCGCTAGCTTCTCAGTTTCCCAACTTCACCCTCCCCGGGGTTCAGGCTGCACAAGCTGTAGTTGTAGGCTTCCAACAGATGGGCTGCTTTTGAATCATATGACTACCTATGTCCAATCAGTCTGAGGAAGCACAGAGTCATGTGGGAGACTGTGGTGGATGTAATCACTCAGCAGGGCCTGTGGGGGGGTGGTGGCGGGCAGATGTCCTTGGGATAGGGACGGAACATCCAGGTACAAGGATAAAACATGTCTGGTACAAGGATATTATTTAAAATATAATGCCACACCTGAAATTTTAGTTAGCAGGGCTCCACACAACATTGATGTTCCAGGAGTATCAGAAATTCTAAACTAGGCGGGCATGATGGCTCATGCTTGTAGTCCCAGCACTTTGGGAGGCCAAGGCAGGTGGATCACCTGAGGTCAGGAGTTCAAGACCAGCCTGGCCAACATGTTGAAACCCCCATCTCTACTAAAAGTACAAAATTAGCTGGGCGTAGTGACATGCACCTGTAATTCCAGAAACTCAGGAGGCTGAGGCAGGAGAATTGCTTGAACCCAGGAGGCAGAGGTTGCAGTTTGCTGAGATCTCGTGCCATTGCACTCCAGCCTGGGGGACAAGAACAAAACTCAGAGAAAGAGAGAGAGAGAGAAAGAGAGAGAGAGAGAGAGAGGGAGAGAGGGAGAGACAGAGAGAGAGAGAGAGAGAGAGAGAGAGAGAGAGAGAGAGAGAAAGGGAGAGAGAGAGAGAGATAAAAGAAAGAAAGAAAAGAAATTTTAGACTAAAATGATTGGTACTAGAAAACCCTGGGTAGGTGGCAACAGCTTTAATTGCATCACTGATGCTCATTCCTAAGGAACTTGGGTAAACTCTGGCCTCATAAAGAACTGGATGGAGGCAATCAATACAGGCAATGGAGCACCCCTGCCCCAGCTAAAGGATCTTTTTTATTCCACAAGGCCTGAGTGGTTGGCAGAATTGTTGTGCCTCCCTGGGCATGTGGACAGATTGGAGGATGCTGGCCAATCAAGCCCTTTACTCAGCTCTGCTTCCAGAAAGTAAAAGGCACGTCTCTTGGTTTTGTTTTGTGACAGGGTCTTGTTCTGTTGCCCAGGCTGGAATACAGTGGCATGATCACGGCTCACTGCAGCTTTGATCTCCTGGGATCAAGTGGTCCTCCTGCCCAGCCTCACAAGTAGCTGAGACTACAGGTGCATGCCACCATTCCCAGTTAACTTTTGTTTTTTGTTTTTTGTTTTTTTTTGGTAGACTTGCGGGGTCTCACTATGTTGCCTAAGCTGGTCTCGAACTCCTGGATTCAAGTGATGTTTCTGCCTCAGCCTCCCAAAGTGCTTCTTGTCTTTTGAGAGTACTGGTTCATTGGCCAGATTCAAATGGCACGTGGACATTATGGTTGACTTTCCAACATATATTAGGAGTGAGATCTTGGGTTCCATGATAACCCTACCCCCTGGCCGGTGTTTGGTTTAGGTGGAAACTGTTTAGCATCTGGGGCTCCCTAGTCCAGAGGTGGCACGGGACCCAGGTTGGCCCTACCATCCTGATGCTCATGTGTTCATTCGGTGGTTGGGGAGATGTGTGCTGTGCCTGTCTTGCTTCCATGAACCAGGACGCACAGGGCTAGTTGCCACTGTTAGCCATCCGTCACTATGAGGTGCCCAGACTTACAATGAAGCCCATGCTGAAAATGGTAGAGAAGGTGGCCGTGCACGGTGGCTCACGCCTGTAATCCCAGCATTTTGAGAGGCCGAGGCATGTGGATCATCTGAGGTCAGGAGTTCGAGACCAGCCTGACCAACATGGAGAAAATCCGTCTTTACTAAAAATACAAAATTAGCTGGGTATGATGACTCATGCCTGTAGTCCCAGCTACTTGGGAGGCTGAGGCAGGAGAATCGCTTGAACCCAGGAGGTGGAGGTTGCGGTGAGCTGAGATTGTGCCACTGCACTCCAGCCTGGGCAACAAGAGCAAAACTCGGTCTCAAAAAGAAAAGAAAAGAAAATGGCAGAGAAGCGTGGTCTTGGTCATTGAGCCACATTCCCCATCAACTCTGATGTCAGGCCTTTGCTCACCTAGCTTCCATTCCCCCTTCCTAGTGGAGCCATGATCCCCAGTTCCTGGGGAAGTAGACTGGTTTACAGCCCTGGCCCCTGTAATAGTTGGAGGCTGCATCAGACGGTTCGGTAAGACTGAAGGGAAGATCTTGCATTCCATCCACTCTTGGTGAGAAGTTTCTCCTTTTGAACCCGGCAGGGAAGCCTGCTGCCTCAGTGGCTACAGGCAGCCCTCTTTGGACCAGGGAGCAGTCACACTTAGGACAATGACCTGACACGAGAATCGTCCATGTTCGACACCTGCTGGCCTGCCGCTGGGCTCTCAGACACGTGGTCTGACACATATCTCCGCATTGGAGCTGGGTTGAGCCTGGAGTTCTTTCTCTTCTTTGCCCCAGAAGCATCTCCCTTGTCAGCTTCACTTCTTCAGAGAAGAACTTGAGGAATCCAGAGACACCTTCCTATGTCCAGGATGTCCCAGGTTTGGGAATGCTCTCTATGGGCTTGGATTCCCAGAGGAGGCAGCTGGTTCCTCTGTAAGTGGGTTTTGTGTCACCTACCATTGGCGATGTCTTTGTCAGAACCACACTGCACATTCTCAGCACAGCCTTGACACCACTGGCTGCAGAATCCTTGTGATTCAGCTCATTTGGCAAGCAGATGCTGAACATCTGTCAGATGTCAGGTGCCAGGTCCTGCGCTAGGGAGGTGCTGGGGGTGAGGAGATGAATGCGCCACTGTCCCTAAGCTCCCACCTCCAGACAGTGGTCCTTCTAATTTTTTTTTTTTTTTGAAACAGAGTCTCGCTCTGTTGCCCAGGCTCCCAGGCTGGAGTGCAATGGTGTGACCTCAGCTCACTGCAATCTCAGCCTTCTGGGTTCAAGCGATTTTCCTGCCTCAGCCTCCCAAGTAGCTGGGACTACAGGTCTGTGCTGCCACGACTGGCTAATTTTTGTATTTTTAGCAGAGATGGGGTTTTACCATGTTGGTCAGTCTGATCTCAAACTCCTGACCTTGTGATCTGCCTGCCTTGGCCTCCCAAAGTGCTGAGATTACAGGTGTGAGCCACTGTGCCCAGCCCTGATTGAGATTTTAACGAATGACTGGTAGGCCACCCCAAGTCCTTCCTGGGGGGCTGTTGCTTAACTCAGAGACAGCGGACAGAGGAAAGGTCACTGTCTTTGAGTGGAACTGACCTGGTTTCATACAGTACATGATTTTTCTTTTTTTTTTTCTTGAGTCTCTCTCTGTCATCCAGGCTGGAGTGCAGTGGTGCAATCTCAGCTCACAGCAACCTCTGCTCCCGGCTTCAAGCGATTCTCCTGCCTCAGCCTCCCAAGTAGCTGGGATTACAGGTGTTTGCCACCACACCCGGCTAATTTTTGTGTTTTTAATAGAGATGGGGTTTCACCATGTTGGCCAGGCTGGTCTCAAACTCCTGACCTCAGGTGATCCACCCTGTGTCGGCCTCCCAAAATGCTGGGAATACAGGCATGAGCCACTGTGCCTGGACTAGTTACATGATTTCTAGTCTCAGTTTCCCAACTGAGAAAGTGGGACTAATATTAGTGCTCACCTCCTAGGGTTGCCCTATAGTAACAAATATGAAATGCCCAGCACTCTACCACCCCAATTCTGCAGATGCCAGCTTCCCTTCTCCTTCCTCCTATGCTTCCAAATGCTCCCCTGCAGGCTTTGTGCTTGGCTCTGCCTGGGAGTGATCCCACTGCAAGTCACCCTCTCCCTCCAGGGTACATTTTGGCCCCACCCATCACTCTGTAGCTGCCCTTAGCCAGAGCTGAGCAGATATGGCTTCTGGCTTCACTGACCTGGGGTAATCAAAGTCAGGTGTGCCAGGAGGGCACCCTGTTGGGCCTGTTTGGGGCCTGCAGCAGATTCTGCATGGCACTGCCCTCGAGCCAGTCCTTCCTCTGGGCAGGCGGCTATACTTGGCACTTCTGAGGCATGAAGCAGAGCTTAACCTTGCCCCCGATGGCCTGAGTAGGGCATTAGGCTTCAAAGCTCTCGCCCTCCCTGGGATCTGCTGACTCATTGGAGAGAATTTCAGCCTAGGAGTTAGAGGCAGCAGCTCCTTGCATTTCTGAGTCTCCTTGAGTCAGAAGAGATGAAAGCTTTGTATCAGTTAAGAGGTGCCATTGCAGGGGTCCTTGAAAACTCCAAGAATGAGTCCAAGGATCATCCAGGTATCAGAGTTGAGGCCCGTGACACAGGGCTTGGCTTCTTTGCAGAGCAGCGCTAGTGGGGACTATGGTCCAGACCGCTTATCTTTGCTGTGAAGCAGAGAACTTGGAGAAATGGGCTGGGGAGATGCAGTCCCAGGAAACTCACCCTTTGCAGTCTTAGCTGAGGCAGCAAGAGACATGTCAGCATCTGTTTGGGCTTCACAATGGCAGAGCGTGGCTTCTGTCCTGGGCACTCATTTCAGAGGCCTGGAGGTTTGGGGAAGGCTCTCGCTGTGCAGAGCCTGGGAAGCAGGCTGACTGAAACAAGACCTTTCACAGAGCCTCAAAGCAACTGTCTTAAACACGGGCTGGCTCAGGTTCCCAGATGGAAGCTGTATTCAGTGGATGCTGAGACTTCTGTTTAGCATCCGCAGCTGTCCTGCTTTGTTTGGTAGAATGATCCTATCCTGGGCCTCAGAATACGCAGTGGTGCCCGTAAAACAGGCAGCTGTGCTTTGTGGTCATTCTCTGCTCAGCAAATCCTCCATTGAACACGTACTCTGCGCTTAAACATGATAGATAAAGGCTGACCTTACTCCTGGGGAACTTATGATCTTATAGGAAAAGCAGACATGGAGATGTGTATAAAAGCCAAGTAAATTGTCACAAGTGTGCAAAACGTTAGGAGAAGGAAGCACAGGGAGTGATGAGAATGTAACAGGGAATCAGAGAGGCTTTCTTGAGGAAGCGACCCCTGAGCTGAGGCTGGGTGGGTGAACAAGGGTCAGGTCCTGAACAGGGCAGGGGAAGAAATTTTGAGGCACTGGAGGCACCAAGGTCCTGAGGCAGCTTCCTGAGTTGCTGCGACTACAGGCACGCACCATCATGCTCAGCTAATTGTTTTATTTTATTGTATTTTTTGTAGAGACAGGGTCTCACTATGTTGCCCATGCTGGTCTTGAACTCCCGGCCTCAAGTGATCCTCCAGCCTCGGCCTCTCAAAGTGCTGGGATTATAGGCATGAACCACTGTGCTCAATCCCAAATCAATGTGGTGTAACCTTTGTTCTGATTGCAGCTGGGAGCCACAGAACGCCCTAAGCAAGGGGAGGATATGGAGGAGGGAAAACCACTTCAGATTGTCCCAACTGGCCAAGTAACACACACCTGTGGGTGTGGATACTCGTTCCCTAGGGCTGCCATAACACATTGCCATAATTTTGGTGGCTGAAAACTGAACAGAGATTTATTCACTTGCAGTTCTGGAGGCCAGAGGTCTGAAATGAAGGTGTCAGCAGGGCCACGCTTCCTCTCAAGGCCCTGGGAAAGGATCCTTCCTTGTCTTGCCCTAGCTTCTGGATCTCCTGGAAGCCCTTGGTGTGCACGGTTTGTAAACCGCGTCACTCCAGTCTCTGCCTTCATTGCGACGTGGACCCTCCCTGTGCCTCTTCCGCAGCTCTGTTTCCATATCCCCCTCTTTGTTTACATAAAGACGCCAGTCATTGGATTTAGGTCCCACCCTAATTCAGTCTGCCTTCATCTTGACTTGATTCATCTGCAAAGACTATTTCCAGTGGGTCGAGCGCGGCTCATGCCTGTAATCCCAGCACTTTGGGCCAGGGATGGTGGATCATGAGGTCAGGGGTTTGACTCCAGCCTGGCCAACATAGTGAAACCCTGTCTCTAATAAAAATACAAAAAATGAGCCAGGCCTGGTGGCAGGCGCCCTGTAATCCCAGCCACTTGGAAGGCTGAGGCAGGAGAATCATTTGAATCTGGGAGGCAGAGGTTGCAGTGAGCCAAGGTTGTGCCACTGCACTCCAGGCGGGGCGACAGTGCAAGACTCCATCTAAAAAAAGAAACACTATTTCCAAATAAGGTCACATTCATAGGTACCAGAGGTTCACACTCAAGCATACTGTTCTGGGTAACACACTTGAAACCCACTATAGCATGTGAAAGGATGGAAGGGCTACCTGGTGCTGGCTGTGTTCAGATGGGTCACTGTTTCCGCCTCACCCACAGACCAGAAGAAGATAGACCAGGATTTAGGGAGGCAAGTTTATTTCCCAAATTTTTTTTAACTTTTTAAAATTTTTTTATTTTTTTATTTTTTAAAGATGGGGTTTCACCGTGTTGGTCAGGCTGGTCTTGAACTCCCGACCTCAGGTGACCTGCCCGCCTTGGCCTCTAAAGTACTTGGATTACAGGCGTGAGCCACCACGCCCGGCCTATTTCCCAAATGTTAACATGTTGCAAAGCACTGATCTCCCACCCCCACCTCCAGCAAGCACTTCCTAAGCACCAAAGGTGTGAGGGATGGTGAGCCATGGGCACAGAGGTGATCTTGCCCATTCCTGCATGTCAGGGGCTCATAGTTCAGGGGCAAACAGACATTTAAATGACGGGCTGGCCCGGGTGTGGTGGCGGGCACCTGTAATCTCAGCTACTCGGGAGGCTGAGGCTTAAGAATCGCCTGAACCTGAGAGGCAGAGGTTGCAGTGAACTGAGATCCCGCACCACTGCACTCCAGACTCTGTCTCAGAAAAAAAAAAAAGAAAGAAAAAGAAAAAGATGGATTGAAAAGCATCTAAACTTAGTTTCCTTTCTTCAGACAAAATTTTAGGCTAACTGATGCCTCTTAATAAACCACTTTTTGTTTGAACTGGGGGGAAGAGGCGAGCTGTAGCCATGGCTGTGGCAGGTGGTCCCAGCTGAACCATAACTAGCTGCAGTTGGGGTGCTGTAGACTGTCAGATGTACAGTGTTGGGCAGGGCCCCCTATATTTTTTTTTTATTAGAAGTGGAATAAAAACTGCTCACCCGTGAATCCAGGAAGCAAGCTGGGGGGTGACCAGCAGACTCTTCTTTTGTGCATATCTCCCTGCACAGATTGCTGTGCACGGAGCTTTGTTTCTTGATGGGTAATTTTTTTTTTTTAATTGAGATGGGGTCTCCAGCAGAGATGGGTGGAGACAGGGGAGACCGAAACCAAGGAGAAAAGATGAAGCATTAGATCTCCTGGAGGGTAGGGAATGGGGCAGAAACAGAGGGAGCTGCTTTCCCGAGGGAGGCCAAGAGTTCTGGGCAGAAGCAGTAGCTTCAGTGCCTGTGGGCAGAGCTGGAGAGCAGTGTGTCCCCGCTCTGGGTACCCTCCAAGGAATCCAGGGCTGGTGGCTGTGGCAGCAATGAGAGGCAGTATCCTTGACCCTCACCCCAGGGGCTGTGGCATCAGGGAAGCCCCCCACCAGGTGGCTTCATGAGTAAAACCAGAAATTCAACAAGAGTGGCCCCATGTGACTCTTGCAAATAGTACCCATGAATCATCCCTTGAGGACCCCTTGAACTAAGGGATAGTGGAGGCCTCTTGCAGGGGGTGGAGGTCATCATTGGGCAGGTAGGGGTGGAAGGCCAATAAGAAGGCAGGGTTTGGCCAGGCCTGGTGGCTCATGCCTGTAATCCCAGCACTTTGGGAGGCTGAAGTGGATGGATCACTGGAGGTCAGGAGTTCGAGACCAGCCTGTCCAACATGGTAAAATCCTGTCTCCACTAAAAATACAAAAATTACCCAGGTATGGTGGCAGGCACCTGTAATCCCAGCTACCCGGGAGGCTGAGGCAGGAGAATTATTTGAACCTGGGAGGTGGAGGTTGCAGTGAGCCAAGATCATGCCATTGCACTCCAACCTGGGTGACAGAAGGAGACTCCATCTCAAAGAAAAAAAAAAGAAAAGAAAGAAAGCAGAGTTTGAGCCTAGTGTTGAATGAACAGGAATCTGCCAAGGAGAGAAGGCAAGGGCGGTCATTCCAGACGGGAGGACCAGCGTGGGCAGTGGCATGAGTGACCACTTGTGGCCTGAGGCTGTCAGGGGAGTCTGGTCTGGGAGGTGGGTGCACAAGGATGCCCAAGGTAGTGAGAGGAGAGAGAAGGAGCTAGAGAAAGGCTGGGCTGGCTCATGGTGGGATCTGGCATGCCAGCCTAAGAGCTTTGGGTTTTGTCTTGAGGACAGTGTCTTGAGGGAGCCCTGCATAGCTTGTGAACAGAGTGATGTGGCTGCACAAGTGTTTTTGATTGGTTTGACTGCCGTGCTGAGGATGGGGGAGGCATGGGCCGTCTGGAGGCAGGAAGGGAGGGCAGTGGCAGAGAAATACGCCCTCCCCTCTCTCACCAACCAACCATGCTTCGTCCCCTTATCTTCCCCCAGCCTGCCCTGACCCCAGGTACCCAGAGTGTGTCACTTGTCATAAGAGCAGAGTGCCTTCTGGCAGGTGAGAAGTGCAGGAACCCCTTGTGCCTGCTCACACTGTGCCCAGGGCAAGGGCTGGCTGGGCAGCTGGCAGCCTGGCAGGGAGAACATCGTTTGCTCTGCTGTGTCTGTGCCACCGCTGCTGGGCAGCCTGATTAATGACCCAGGGCTCCTCATGGGTCAGCGGCCCCATCTCTGTGGCGGTGGCTGCCAAGGGAACCTGCCCACCTCTGCCTCCCTTTCTCCTGTGGCTGGTGCTCTTGGGTTAGCTCCAGGAAGTGCTCCCACATCGCCCCCTCTGGCTCTAAGTCTTTCTGCCAGCGATTTCCCTGGCCTTGTTTTAACTCTGGCCCCAAGTGTTCCTCTGCAGGAGAGGCTTTGCAGAATGAACCCCCGGCCCACAGCGTTCTGGCTTGTTCTTTATCTCCATCAGGCACACAGCAAAGGCTCAAAGATATACCTCAGAGGAATCTTTGCTGCTTCTCTCCCCTTCCCAGCCCTCTAGTGGTGCTTGTGGGCGCTGGGCTCTGTATTATCTCTGCTTGAGGGTCTGTGTCTGCTGCTCTGTTTACATAAGTCCCACTCTTCCATAAGACTGGCAACTTCCTAGGATCAAGGGGCAGCCTCCTCCTTTAGACTGGTGCCTTTTAAGATCCAGATTTTTCTTTTCTTTTCTTTTTTTTTTTTTGAGTCTCAATCTGTCTCCCAGGTTGGAGTGCAGTGGTGCGATCTCGGATCACTGCAACCTCCACCTCCCGGGTTCAAGTGATTCTCCTGCCTCGCCCTCATGAGTAGTTGGGATTATAGGCATGTGCCACCATACCCGACTAATTTTTGTATTTTTAGTAGAGACAGAGTTTCACCATGTTGGTCAGGCTGGTCTCGAAATCCTGACCTTGTGATCCACCCACCTCGGCCTCCCAAAGTGCCGGGATTACAGGCGTGATCACCACGCTGGGCCTAATGTTTGTATTTTTAGAAGAGACAGGGTTTTACCATGTTGGCCAGGCAGGTCTGGAACTCCTGACCTCAGGTAATTTGCCTGCCTTGGCCTCCCTTGCCTTACTATGTCCGCCTCTGTAATCTCCCAACACAGATTACAGGTGTGAGCACCTGCGCCCCGCCCAGATTTTTGTTTTCCATTAAATAAGGTACTCTTCCAGGGCAGGGATGATGACTCTCCCTTGGCCTGGGAACTCCCTGAAAACAAGGGCCTGGTTTGGGGTCATCCTGTCTGTTCCTCCCTCATGCTGCAAGCCAGGCTCAGCCTTGGTCGTGCTCTGAAGGGATGCAGGGGCTGGCAGCCTCCTGGCTTGGCTGGGAATGGGGGCGCTGAGAATGAGTGCAGCAGGTGTAGATTTGGCTACAGCCAGGCCTGTGGAGGCACCACTAGGGGCCAGCTAGTGAGCTGTCTGGGGCCAAGCGGGAGCCCAGGGACTCCTAGGCCTAAACCAGCCCTTGGGGCCACAGGTCCAGCGCCCTGGGAGGGTGGCGACTTCCTGAATCCAGAAGTCTGGGTGAGGAGGGGTGGAGAGTGATTCCTGGCATGCTGACTACTCACGCCTCCTGTGGGCTTTATCTTGGGGCTGGCAGGAAGACAACCACAGCTACTATGTGTCCCGTCTCTATGGCCCCAGTGAGCCCCGCAGCCGGGAATTGTGGGTAGATGTGGCCAAGGCCAACTGGAGCCAAGCGAAGATCCACACAATCCTCTCCAACACCCATCGGCAGGCGTCGGTGAGTGCCCCGGTCCCCAGCCATGCTTCCCTGAGCCAACCCATCCTGCCTGGTCAGTAGGCATGGCTGTGGCCCGGGCTCTGTGACCTAGGAGGTACCTTCCAGGGATTCCCATGGGACTTTGCCAGAGTTGGGGTACCCGGCAGTGGCCCTGGGCATACGTGCTCCCTACTCTGTCCAAACAAGCATGAGGCAGTGTTATGCCCAGGTCCCTGGCCTGCAGCTTGGCCCAGCCTGACTTTCTCCATCCCCTGCAGAGAGTGGTCTTGTCCTTCAATTTCCCTTTCTACGGGCATCCTCTGCGGCAGATCACCATAGCAACCGGAGGTAAGGCCATACCATGGGGCCATGGGGAGGGTTTGGAGACCTCAGCCCGATCTCAGGGGCCCTCCTAGGGGAGGCTCACTGGAGACAGGGTTGTATGGATGGAATGGGGGGCACGAATGTTTGGCTCTATAGGAGTGTGATTCTCAGGAGGAGGGTCAGTGGACGTCAGACCACCCCCCTTGCATCAGCTGACCTGCTCTTGTGTGTGTCTGTGTCTCCTTGGGCCAGCAGGAGTTGATGTGGACAGCCCTATGTCCTGGAGTCACTGAGTAAGAGGGAGAGGGAGACCCCACTGAGATCCTGGGCTCCCGGGCCAGGCTGTCTGCTGATAGGAGGCACCTGTCTTTAATTCCTGCACTTCAGTTCTGCATCCCACTTCCCCAGAGATGGGGAAAGCTATGAGTCCCCTCCTTTTCCTGTCCCCTCAACCTACAATCTGTGTCCAGCTGAAGGGACAGGGAGGACCTTCTCTGGTCTGGGGCCCTTTGCCTTCATACACACCAGATCCAGAGCCAGAGCCTGCCAGATGGGGATGGTGACAGAGGTCTCAGGCTTACTTCCAGCTCTGCCTGCACTGCCCTTCTTGGGGAAAAGGCCCCTGAAGTGGCCCCTCTGGGCCATTTCTGGTGACTCCTCTGCACCTCTCCCACCCTAGGCTTCATCTTCATGGGGGACGTGATCCATCGGATGCTCACAGCTACTCAGTACGTGGCACCCCTGATGGCCAACTTCAACCCTGGCTACTCCGACAACTCCACAGTTGTTTACTTTGACAATGGTGAGACCAGACCTGAGGATTTAAGTCACCCAGCTCCAGGGATCCCTTGGTCCAGCCCTTTAGAGGAGCACAGGGCCTAGAGAGGGCAGGAGTCCCACAGCCCCACGGCTAGGCGGCCACCTACCTTTCTCTGCTCAGTTTTCTCATCTGTCAGATGGGGCGGAAAATGCCTGCTACCCAGAAGAATCTGATGAGATAACAAAACGACAGTGTGTGGCTCTTAGTGGAGGTAAAATAAATGCTAGGGGCGCTTATTGTTTCTTATTTTCACCAGGATGTCCCTTGAGCCCCCTCTGAACACAGAACAGACATTTCTCCTTCATTTATCTCAAGGAGTCAGAATGGACAAGGAAAGGGGAAAGATGACCAAGGACGGTTTCTGGGCCTGAAGCAGGACCTCCTGGCTCCTCCTGCTGCTCGGGAAGCCAGCTGCTTTAGTGGGCTGCCCAGCTACTTCCCCATCATCCTGAAGGGACCCCACCTGTCCCTTGCCATTGCCCCCCAGCTGTTTTTTTTTTTTTTTTTTTTGAGACAGAGTTTCACTCTTGTTGCCCAGGCTGGACAACAAGCAATTGGGATGCTTGTTGCCCAGGCTGAATGGTGCAGTCTCAGCTTGCTGCAACCTCTGCCTCCTGGGTTCAAGCAATTCTCCTGCCTCAACCTCCCGAGTAGTTGGGATTACAGGTATGCACCACCATGCCTAGCTAATCTTGTATTTTTAGTAGAGACAGGGTTTCACCATGTTGGTCAGGCTGGTCTCAAACTCTTGACCTCAGATGACCCACCCACCTCAGCCTCCCAAAGTGCTGGACTTACAGGTGTGAACCACCAAGCCCAGCCCCCGACTGGCATTTCTGCAGGGCCCTGCTCCTTACATGATCTCCCATCCAGCCAGCACTCTGCTCTTCTCCCCAGGGACCGTCTTTGTGGTTCAGTGGGATCGCGTCTACCTCCAAGGCTGGGAAGACAGGGGCAGTTTCACCTTCCAGGCTGCGCTGCACCGTGACGGCCGCATTGTCTTCGGCTATAAAGAGGTGAGTGGGCTCAGCTGCAAAGACAGCTGGGTCTTGGAGCCTTTCTTGATTCAGCAAATATATAGAGAATTCACGATGTACCAGGCATGGGGCTTGCTGGGGACACAGCAGTTAACAAGATGGTTGGAGGTCCTACCCACGTGGAGCTGTAAGTCTGGTTGAGGAGCTGAACCATTGTTATAGCGACAAATGTAGAATCACCACTGTGACGAGGCTCCCAAGTAGAGGTGCTGGGTGCCAGCTGAGCCTTTCATAGAGCTCTTTACCTTGGCAGAGGCCAGGGGAGGCTTTGCTGAGGAAAAGAGTTGAAATCTACAGGATAAATAGGAGTTCAGGAAGCAAAGAGGAGAATGAAGTATGTTCCAGGAGAGAGAACAGCACATGCAAAGGTCCTGAGGCAGGTCGGAGCATGGCTGGCACAGCACTGAAAGAAGGCAACACAGGCCAAGCACCGTGGCTCACGCCTGTAATCCCAGCACTTTGGGAGGTCGAGGCAGGTGGATCATCTGAGGTCAGGAGTTCAAGATCAGCCTGGCCAAGATGATGAAACCCTGTCTCTACTAAAACTACAAAAAATTAGCTGGTGTGGTGGTGGGCACCTGTAATCCCAGCTACTTGGGAGGCTGAGGCAGGAGAATCGCTTGAACCTGGGAGATGGTGCCATTGCACTCAAGCCTGTGCAACAGAGTGAGACTCTGTCTCCAAAAAAAAAAAAAAAAAAAAAGGGCAGCATGATGAGCAGTGTGGTGACTCACAACTATAAACCCAGTGCTTTGGGAGACGGAGGCAGGAGGATTGCTTGAGCCCAGAAGTTTGAGACCAGCCTGGGGAACACAGCAAGACCCCCACCTCTATTAAAAAAAAATAGAGGCTGGGCACGGTGGCTCACACCTGTCATCACAACACTTTGGGAGGCTAAGGTGTGCAGATCATGAGGTCAGGAGTTTGAGACAGCCTGACCAACATGGTAAAACCCCATCTCTACGAAAAATACAAACATCAGCTGTGCGTGGTGGCATGTGCCTATAATCCCAGCTACTTGGGAGGCTGAGGCAGGAGAATCACTTGAACTTGAGAGATGAAGGTTGCAGCGAGCCAAGATAGTGCCACTGCACTCCAGCCTGGGCAACAAAGTAAGGCACTCCATCTCGAAAAAAAAAAATAGAAGAAGAAGAAGGCAGCATGGCTGGAAGGGAGAGAGTGAGGGGTAGGACTGGGCAAGGGAACCACAGATTTGCCTTTGAGAAAGGTCACTCTGGCTTCAGAGTGGAGAACAGGTTATTGGGGGCTTAGAGGGAATATTGGGAGATGATTTAGGAGAAAGGTGATGGTGGCTTAGAGGAGGATGGGGGAAATGGAAAGAAACGAACAGATTTGAGAGCCACTTAGTAGGTTAAGCAACAGAATTTGGAGATGCATTCGATGGAGAAGGGAAGAAATGAAAGAAAAGGAGAGGCAAAGGGTGGGTCCAGGTGGGCGGCCTGCATGGAGTACCATTCACTGAGCTAGAGAAAAGAAGAAAACGTGCTTGGAGGTGGCGTGAAGAGGACTTGGAACTTGGGTGAGGTCCCATTGGGCTTGTGATGTCTTGGAGTCCTCCAGGAGGTGGCACCATCCAGGAAGATGGGTCTGGAGCTCACAGGGAGGGCTGGGTGGGCCCCAGAGCGTTTGGGAGCTGGACGGAGCCTCTTCTCCCTGCCGCAGATCCCAATGTCTGTCCCGGAAATCAGCTCCTCCCAGCATCCTGTCAAAACTGGCCTATCAGACGCCTTCATGATTCTCAACCCATCCCCGGATGTGCCAGGTGAGTCTCCAGGGACCCCGCAGAGGCCTGGATGGGTTAGGACTCCGTTCAGACAGAACCTGGGCTGCTGGGGGGCTGGCAGTGGCAGGGAGTGGACAAGTGGCAGACAGCTGAGTGGGAAACCAGCGGGGAAAGGAGGCCCAGTGAGTTCCAGCTCTTCTTTGTTACAGCAGAGGGACCATCTTTTCCAGCAAAATCTCCAACGGGAGGCACTGCTCTGGTTGTTGAGTGGAAAGGGAGCCACAGCCCTTCCACTCAGCCCCTGTTCCATTTAGAAAACCTCCAAAGACGCCCTAGTAGGGGTTTTGAGCCCTCCCAGAACACAACCATCATGGCCGCCTGCTCCAGGTGATAACAGGAGCATCCTAGGAAGCCAGGAGACAGGAATCCAGCCGCAGCCACGCCATTAACTCCCTGTTCTTCAGCAAACTACATTCTCTCTCTAGCCTCAGTTGCCTCATTTACAAAACGGGAGAGTAGCTGAAGGGGTGCTTCTCCCTCCCAGGTCCTCCTCCAATGCTGACATTTTAGGAGGTCACAGCTCTTTCTCCCCTGCTCCCAACCCCTACTGCATGTTCACGAGGGTCTTGGATTTGGCCTCCTGGGGAGCAGAGGCATCCCATCCACTGCTGCTGCTACCAGACCCTCGGCTCAGAGACTTTTTAACTTGACCTCTTCTGCTGAGCTGTATGTGCAAGTTCTGCCATGTAGGACCCCAGGCAGGTCTGGGGAGGAGCCTTTGTCTGCCCTTCCTACCTGGGTTTTGATGGAGCCTGGGGGCATTCTGAACTCCACTCTTGCCATGCCAGGCTGGAGGGAAGGACACTCTTGGGAGCCACCAAGTTGCCTTCCTGGAGAGGGGCAAGGTACCACCGTTCTGTGAAATCAGGGCTTCCTGGGGGAAGCATCATTGCCTATTTCTGTTGAATTTCATCAGTACGCCTGTTCTGAGTTCCTACTACACACTGGGCCACTATGTTCCAGGCACTGTTGAGATACGGTGAAGAGGAATGGCATCCGCCCTCGAGGCATTCAGCATCTGAGCACAGCCTTTTTTTTTTTGAGATAAGATCTTGCTCTGTCATTCAGGATGAGTGCAGTAGTGCAATTTTGGCTCATCGAAGCCTCTACCTCCCAGGTTTAAGTGATCCTCCCACCTCAGCCTCCTAAGTAGCTGGGAGGCCCACAGGCACATGTCACCACACCTGGCTAAGTTTTTATTTTTTGTGGAGACAGGGTCTTGCTATGTTTCCCAGGCTTTTCTTAAATTCCTGAATGCACACGATCCTCTCATCGTGGCCTCCCAAAGTGCTGGGATTACAGGTGTGAGCCACCATGCCCAGCCAAGCCTCTGTCTTTAACAGAAATTTGAGGGATGCAGGGGGTAATGAGACTTTTAATTTTTTTTTTTTTTTTTTAATCTGAAGGCAAGGACCAGGGCTTAGTTACAAGGCTTCACCCAGCACTTTCTATATGCAAAGTTACCAGTGCAGTGTTAGGGGCTCAGCTCTGGAACTGAAAGCCTGAGCTAGAGCCCACACTTTCCACAAGCATGTGACCTCTGGTGAGTCAGCCTCTCTGGGTTTATTTATTTATCTGTAAAATAGGGATAAGAGTGATGCTTTGCCCCTACTGCTGCTGCAGACACACAGGCAACAGTGTATGTAAAGTGTTGAGCCCAGTGTCTGGCACGTCAGGTCTGCGAATCTGAATACGAGTATCTTACTACGGTAGCCTTTCTAACTCAGTATTTATAATCCAGCAAGACACTGGGTTCTGTAGTGAACAGTGCAGGACTAGGAAGAAGCAGTGCCCTCATGCTGGTGTCACAGGTGACATGCTGCCACCACAGTACTTTCATGCAGCTTTTGTGGCTAGGGACAAAAAGTCACATGCTACAGTGACGCAGTGTCCCCACCTGCACTTGTTTGTACATCCCTTTTTGAGATTTTTACCATTTCCATGAATTACTATTCTCTTCTTTTTTTTTTTTTGAGATGGAATCTCACTCTGTCACCTAGGCTGGAGTGCAGTGGTGCAATCTTGACTCACCACAACCTCTGCCTCCTGGGTTCAAGTGATTCTCCTCCCTCAGCCTCCTGAGTAGCTGGGATTATGGGTGTGCGATACTATGCCTGGCTAATTTTTGTATTTTTAGTAGAGACGGGGTTTCACCATGTTGGCCAGGCTGGTCTCAAACTCCTGACCTCAGGTGATTCACCTGCCTCGGCCTCTCAAAGTGCTGGGATTACAGGAGTCAGCCACCACATCCAGCTATGAATTACTACTATTTTATTATTATTATTAGAGACAAGGTCTCAGGCTGGAGTGCAGTGTCTTCATCACAGTAGCTCACTGCAACCTCAAACACTTGGGCTCAAGCATCTTCCCACCTCACCCTCCTAAGTAGCTGGGTCCACAGGCGCATGACACCACGCCCAGATAATTTTTTAACTTTTTGTAGAGATGGACAGGGTCTTACTGTGTTGCCTGGGGTGGCCTCAAAATCCTGGGCTCAATCTAACCTCCCCGCTAAGCCTCCCAATGTGCTGGGATTACTGGGCTGAGTTACTGTGCCCAGCCGATTTACTAATGCATTTCTTTATCTTCATTTATAAAATTATATTTTTTTCATGAATAAATCTATCTGGTCTAAAATGCAAAAGACCCAAAAGAATGTATGGAGATGAGGTTTTTCACTTTCCCCTGACCCCTGCCTCTCAGTTCCCCTCCCTGGAGGCAAAGAGAGGGGAAACCAGGGCTCTGGGTTATCTCCAGAGCTGCAAGCCTTCAGGTAGAGAGAGAGAGAGAGAGAGGGAGAGAGGGAGAGTATGTGTGTATGTGCGCTCACGTGTATTTGAGGGCATATGATGTCTGTGGTTCTGCACTTGAGCAAAATACATCCTGGCCGCTGTTCTGTCTCAGCACACAGCAAGCTGCCACATGCTTCTCTTTGATGGCTGTGTGATAGTCCATTCCATGGATGTCCCTTCATTTAACCTACCCCTGGGGATAGACTTTTCAGTTGTTCCCAGTCTTGGGCTATGACAGATAATACAGCAGGTACTGTCATGCCCCCATGTGAGTATTTCCATACGTTAAATTCTCAGTAGTTCAGTCATTGGGTCAAAGGGCAGGGGCATTTATAATTTTGATAGCTGTGGCCAAAGTGGGTTCCACGGAGACTCTGGCACTTTACACTCCTCATGGGTGGGCACACCTGTCACCTACTCTTTCGCTTGCCATGTGTCCCAAGGCAGGGTCTGGGCTGTGGCTGTTCCCATCCAGTGAGTTACCTCAAGCCCCCTCAAGGGTTATGGTGCGGATTAGCCGAGATATCCATGCACAGAGCACCAGGCACAGTGCCAGCTGGTGGGAGTGCCCAGGAAAGGCTGGTTACCCCCTACCAAGCAACACACCCCAGCCCACACCTTCATCTGGCCAGATCCGTGGGTGAGGTGGGCAGCACTCAAGGATCAAGTGGCTGGTGATGGGGCCTGCTTAATTCCCAATAGGCCAGGAGTTCTTTCCCCTCTTCAGAAATTCACCAGCTCCTTTTTCCTCCACCTTCCTGAAACCTCCCTTTCTGTTCTCCCCTTCTTCCCATTATCTGTCTGCTGCCAGCATTTCCAGCTGGTAAGCAGGCGTAGACGGGCTCCCCTAAGCATATCCCCTCTCGGGAGGGCCAGCGGCTGGACACGCTTCCCACACAACACTGCATGATTTCAAGGGAGGTGGCAGCAGGCTGGACGTTGGCGTGGAGGGGCATCTGATTTGCATATGCTTCTAGAAAGGAGTTTTGTGGTCAAGTTTTTGCTGCTTCTATTTGGAACTAATTCAGCTCTCAGCATAACTAGGGTGGTCCCAGCTTATGGTTCTGGGAGCAAATGGCTCTGGTGGGCTTGGGGGCAAAGCACCCACTGCTAAGCTGCAAATAAGGAATCTCTTCTCCCTGGTAAGCATTTGGGTGGGTTATAGCCTTGATTCACGGGCCAGTTGGCTGGTGGCTGTACCCCAGGCCTAGCCTACTCCAGAAGTGTGGAGGCCTGCACCTCCCCCTCCCTTCCCTTCTCCCTTTTTTTTTTGAGATGGAGTTTCACTCTTGTTGCCCAAGCTGCAATGGCATGATCTCGGCTCACTGCAACCTCTAACTCCCAGGTTCAAGCAATTCTCATGCCTCAGCCTCCTGAGGAGCTGGGATTACAGATGCCCACCACCACACCCAGCTATTTTTGTTTGTTTGTTTGTTTAGTAGAAACAGGGTTTCACCATGTTAGCAAGGCTGGTCTCGAACTCCTGACCTCCGGCTATCCGCCTGCCCCAGCCTCCCAAAGCGCTGGGATTACAGGCGTGAGTCACCACGCCTGGCCTCCTTCTCCCTTTTTAGTGCCGGTGTCCTCTGCCTCCTCTCCTCCACAAAACCGTCCTAGAAGCTGTGACTCATTGCCACCCATACCACATGGCTCCTCACAAGGCCCTTGTGCCCCAGTGGCCTACACTTGGATAGAAAGCCAGGCACAGTGCCAGTCAGACAGCAGGCACCTACTCGATACGTGTGGATGTCCCTCCCTCCTTCCCGTTCTCAAACATGGCCTTGAACTCTTCTGCGTGTTTCTCATATTTCAGGGCCTTTGTTATGTTGCTGCTACATGCCGAACCGTTTTGTTGCTGCTACATGCCGAACCGTTTTTTAGCCAGTAGAACTGTTTTCCTGTCTTTGCTGTATGTGTGTGAAGCAGTCTTTGAAATTGCACACAAGAGGTGACAGCAGGAAACTCTTCCTTCAGCTCCAGTGCGTGGCTTCGCTTGCTCTGTGCCAGGGGCCCTGTGGATATCACCTTATGCTTTGAGGCCCAATTCCAACCCTAGATACTAGATCCGGGACTGATAGTCAGCTAGTGCACTCCGCTATGGTTGTATCCATTGTCAAAATACCGAAATACTTGCATTCTTGTTGGCAAATGTGCTGATTTAAGCTGCCTCGTACCTTCCACGACCCCTCCTGTCCTCCCCTTAGCCCCCCGTGCTCCCAGTCCTCTATCAAGTGGCACAGCGTGGGTGCCAGCGCCTGCTCCACAGCTGCAGGCAGTGTCTGCTCTGACTGGTCAGTTAACACCTGTGTTGAGCCAGTTGTTAAATCATCTCTGTATCACCTGGTTGCGTTAGTTAGCTACAGCTGTGTAACAAATTGCTCCAGAATTTAGTGGCTTAAAACTACAACATATTATCTTAGAGTTTTTGTGGATCACACAGCAAAGCACCATTCAGCCAGGACCTCTGGTTCAAGGTCTTTCACAGGCTGCGATTGAAGTGTTAGTCAGCGGCTGGGTGTGGTGGCTCATGTGTAACCAGTACTTTAGGAGGCCAAGGCAGGTAGATCTCCTGAGGTCAGTGTTCAAGACCAGCCTGACCAACATGGCAAAACCCCATCTTTACTAAAAATACAAAAAATTAGCTGGGTGTGGTGGTGGGCCTATAATCCCAGCTACTTGGGAGGCTGAGGCAGGAGAATTGCTTCAACCTGAGAAGCGGAGGTTGCAGTGAGCTGAGATCGCACCACTGCACTCCAGCCTGGGTGAAACAGTGAAACTCTATCTCAATTTTTTAAAAAAGTGTTAGCCAGGGACACAGTTACCCCCATGATGGGGTGGCTGGTGGGGAGGGTTGGGACCTGCTTCAGGGCTTTCATGTGGTTTCGCAGGATTCAGGATTCAGGATTCAGTTCCTGAAGGAGGCCTCCCTTGGCTCCTTGCCTGGTAAACCTCCCCACCACGCGGCAGCTGGCTTCCGTTAGAGCGGGCAAGCGAGACAGCAGCAGAGGGCGAGGAAGATGCAACGCAGGGTCTTTTTGTAGCCTAATTTGAGAAGTAATGTCCTATCTTTTTTGCCATATTCTGCTGGCTAGAAGCAAGTCACAGGTCCAGCCTACACTCAGGGGCTGGATCACATCTGGGTGCGGATACCAGGCAGCCACCGCAGAGGCTCTAACACTCTGGGGCCGTGCTAGCGTCTGCCTGCTGCGTTGATTATGATCCTCGTTCCCAGGCACTGAGCTGTCCAGTGTCTTGGATCTTCCTCTAAACATTGTGAGTTCCTACATTTGTCCCTTTCTAAATGAGGACATAAATGTTCAGAGAGGTAGAGTGACTTATTCGTGGTCAAACAGCTACGAAAGAATTCAAACCCAGATCTGCTCCATTTAAATCCCGGAGTCCACCACTGAGCCTTTTTTAGACTGACCCATCCCCATCCCACCCACAGAATCTTTTCCTCCTCAGCTCCCCCAAACACCCACAGCCCTGTGTGCAAACTCCCCAGGCTGTTTCTTGGGACTGTTCTTGGGCAGGGATATGTCTGTTTCATCTGCACCTCCCTCACAGGGCTTCTGCGAGGTGGAGTCTCAGGAAACGTGTACCTGATCAAGCTGTGGAATGAGGGTGAATTAGAGGGGGTCAGATCCCCGGGAGCATCTGCCTCTGAGGCTCCTCTGTGATTCTGGAATGAGAGACTCCTTTAAAGCCAGCTGGGGAGATGCCTGGTGAAGAGGGGCAGGGAGGCACAGCCCACCTGAAATAGCAGGGAGGCCACGCCTGCTCTGTGGGATCAGGAGGAAACGCGAGATCTCGGTGGTGGAAGTGGCGGGAGTTTGACTCCAGGTGCTGTGTGCTGAGGTGTTGGGTCCACCTGCCAGGTGAAAGCCAGCACCTGACCTCCAGACACTGCCGGCAGCTCCCACCGTCATCCTCCTTCCTATAGGATCCAGCCCTACAGGGTTCTGTGAGCCCCTCCCAGCTGGTGCAGAGTTGAGAAATTGTAGAAATAAAAGATACAAGACACGGAGATAGAGAAAAGAGAGTTTGGGCCCAGGGATCACTGCTACTCAAATCGAGGAAACCCGCAGTGGCTGTGAGTGCGTGGCCGGAGGCTCCACTTTTATTGAGTTGCAAATCTGGGGGCAGGGAAGGTAGGACCTGGTCTTGCTGGTTGGAGACTGGGGGCAGGATAGATAGGGCGTGGCAGCGATAGGGTCAAGTACATCACGTGTCATTCAGGGGCTCAGGAATTTCTGGCACCCGAAGTGAGGTAAGGGGCATAATGCATCAGCACTTTTTCCATACTTATTAAGAAAGAACTAAAACGTTGAGATTTATATTACTATTATTGATTATCTTTTCTAAGTAAAAAGGAACCAGGTGCAGAAGCAGAACATGAGAATGGACAGGGAACGTGACCCCTGAAGCACAGCATCACATAGAGACAGTTAAACCCCTGGATGTCTGTGGGTGTATCTGACAGCTGTCAGGCCTACCGCAAGAGCCTGGAGAAGCAGAGTTTTCTCCTTACTCCTCCAGGGAGACGTCTCAGCTATTTTGGATGTCTCCTTCCCTAGCTGGCTAAACAGCGGGCACTTTCCCAGCGCTGGCGCTGCCCACAGCCAAGGCATCCTCCAGCAGCCCTTATGCAGGCGTGACAGAGGGCTTAGAGCATCTTGCCTTAGTGTCATTCATTTCACAGTGTCACCCCAGGTTCACACTTCCGACCTGAAAGGCATTAGTAACAGAATTAGGATCACCTATGAATAACTAAGATCACATATGAATAACTAATAAATACTATGGTTATATTTCTAGTTACTTTCTTCTTCATTATTTATATGGAAATAGGCTGAGGCCTTTTGCTCCTGCCTCGGCACTTATGGTATCTCCCCCCAACACCTTCCCTCTGTCCCCTGTTCCTCCTCGTCACTTTCAGATCTGATCACATCATTCTCCGACTCCTTGCTGCCCACACACAGGTCAGGTCAAAATCCTCAGTGTGGCATTCAAGGCCTGGCACAGCTGGGAGCAGTCAACCACGCAGGCTGATTTCCAAACCCTCCCTCCACTCACCGCCCTCTGCCTGGGCAGCTCTGCTCTGTGTCCCCTGGGTTCCCTGAACACGCCAAGGGCCATCCACATCGCTATGACACAGTCCCTTTGTATAAAATCCTTCTTCCTCCAGTCCTTTTTACTGTTTGTCACTATTCTTCCCATCCAGCGGCCCAGCTCAGATGCTGTGCAAGTAACCACTCTGCCATGCAGTGGAATTCACGGTTTCCTCTTCTTTCCCCCAGCACTTCGCTGACTTTTTTTCCCCACTTCTTTTCTTTCTAGTGGTAGCGAGAACAAATGCTGATACTTTTAACATATCATCCTCCCCAACCAGATATGAATTGCCTGGGGGCTCTCTGTGGCCCCCAGCACTGAGCCCAGTGGGCAGGCGCTACAATTTTTAGAAAATGAATAACTGCAAGAAAGTGGACCTAGGTGCTGGGGTCTGGGCACCGCTGAGGGAATGGACACAGCATAGACCTTGCCCTTGGCTCTGTTGTGACTCTAGGTGGGAACAGGGGCTTGACATCACTTGAGTTTGGGAGTTGTTTTGGAAATTGCATCCCTTTTTGTCAGAGGTTTTTAGCTTATGGGAACAGGCATAAGATTCAGGAAAGTCTGGTAACTCTTAAAATTGTATACAAATTTTTTTCTTTTTGAGATGGAGTTTCACTCTTGTTACCCAGGCTGGAGTGCAATGGTGTCATCTTGGCTCACTGCAACCCCCACCTCCTGGGTTCAAGCAATTCTCCTGCCTCAGCAGCTGGATTACAGGCGCCCGCCATCATGCCCGGCTAAATTTTGTATATTTTAGTAGAGGTGGGGTTTCACCATGTTGGTCAGCTGGTCTCGAACTCCTGATCTCAGGTGATCTGCTGGTCTTGGCCTCCCAAAGTGCTGGGATTACAGGCATGGGCTACTGCACCCAGCCTCATTTTTTTTTTTAATAGACAGTCTTGCTCTGTCACTCAGGCTGGAGTGCAGTGGCACAATCATAGCTCACTGCAGCCTCAACTTTCTGGGTTCAAGCGATCCTCCAGCCTCAGCCTCCTGAGTAGCTGGGACTATAGGTGTGCACCACCATGCCCGGCTTATTTATTTATTATTTGTAAAGACAAGCTCTCACTATGTCGCCCAGGGTGGTCTTGAATTCCTGGGCTCAAGCCATCCTACTGCTTCGGCCTCCCAAAGTGCTGGGATTACCAGCATGAGCCACTGTGCAGGGCCTGTCTATGGAATGTTGAGATGCAAGTGGAACCTGTTTGCACCCATGCATTTTTCTGGGGCAGGACCCATGGCCCTCACTGGGGTTTAAAACAGGCCACAGCCTCTGCTTCTGCAGAGGAATGGTTTTTATGTGGCTAAGAGGCTAGCTGCCTTTGGGTCTCATATTCAACCCTGCACGCAGGGAATTTGTTTGGATTAGGTTGAGCTGCAGGGAATAGTAAACCCCAAATGACCATGGCTCCAAGGAAACAAGCTCAAGAAGAGCCATCTGGTTTGCAGACCGTGTGATCACCAAGGATAATCCCATTGACCAAGCCCACCTGGTCATACAGAATGGGTGGCATCACCGTCCTTGTGCCCAGGTTTGACTCTTCCCTGCCTGGGGCGATGTGGGGAGGGGAGTTTGATTCCTCACTATTTAGGGATTCCCAGCTACTGAACCCTGTCTGGAGGAAACTCTCCTCCCCTCAGCCTAAACACTTTCCTTTCCACCCCTGCTAGGCAAGGGGATGGGAGGTGCGATGGGAGAATTCTTCACAGCCTCACTCTTGGGGGAGAGGGAAGGACAGGCTGAAAACCACAAGTGTTCTTCTTACCAGTACTTCCTCATATAAACTGTTCTGCAGGCTTTTCAGCAGAGTCTGCAGATCATCTTTGGTGAAAAGAAAAGTCATATGCAATTAGCAGCATGTTTGGAGAGGCACTCAAAACACACAGGGCAGCGTATTTACTATGTGGCTGGACAGACCGATCGCCAGAAGTCCATATTACTTCCTCTGTTCATTTGCTTAAGAAATTCTTTATTTCATGGTCAGTATAAAAGCACCTTTAGCATTGCCAACGTCAAAACTGATAGGGTACCGAGTACCAGATTGGCCGGGAGACCTCCATGCAGGTGGCGCTGAAGGAAATGAGATAGAACAGCAAAGTGGGTCTATCCGGGGGGCCAGCAGCCTTCTGAGCTGACAGCCTCAGGGGCTGACAGCCTTCCAGGCTGAAGGCCTCAAGCAGATTCTGATCCACACATTTATTGTCTCTGAACAGGTGGCCATTATTAACAAACAGGTGTTCTGTAGTTTCCCGTAACTCAAAAATATACCAAGTAGGCAACTGTTAACCTGCTCGCCACTGTTTAGACAAACTAAGAGGTTTTCTCCATGAGGGAGCCACAGGAACAGGGTAAACTTAATATTTCACAACAACAGGGATTCTGAATTAGTGGAATCAGTTAATGAGGATTTTCTTACAAAGGGCTCCAGAGCTGGCTGCAGAAGGGCTCTAGGGGCTGTGTGCTGAGGTGTTGGGTGCACCTGCCAGGTGAAAGCCAGCACCTCACCCCTAGACACTGCCAGCAGCTCCCAGCCTCGTCCTCCTTCCCCACCGAGGGAGTGGGAGCAGGGAGAAGCTGATGTGGTCACCAGATCGGGCGATTGTGCCTTCTCGCCTCTTCTGATAAAGTATCCTTTAAAGTGCCCTTCGTTGGAAGTTTTTAATCTGGGGGCTCATCCTTCCCTCATTTCCCTTCTCACTTCTGTTTTCCCCACTACTCTGCTCCCTGAGTCATTTCACTCAGTCATTTCTTAAGGTCCTGTTAAGTGCAAGGCCTGGTGCTAGGGGATGAGGTACAGAGACAGATTCCACACAGATGGTCTTAGCGGAGCTTGTGGTCTGGCTGTGGGAGTGGCCAGGAGAGCAGATATTGACGGATGCCTGGAAGCAGGAATAAAATGGAATGCCTTAAAGTGCCAGAAATGGTGCTTTGGGGCAGCCTGTGTCTTGGTTCCAGAAAGGATGTGTTGGTCATGGAGATGGAAGTCATTGTCTTGGGCAAGCTCCAGATGTTGGTAAAACAATCCAAAACAAAGAACCCAGGCGGGGAGTGTAAGGATGCTTTCAAAAAGAAATAAAAATATCACCAAACCCACACTTGAACAAGTACAAGCTGGCAGCTGAAGTAAGCGAATAGTTTCAATTATAGTTCCACCCCCCATCCCCCTTTCTGCACCACTCGGTCTCCCCACCCCGCTGGAAGGACTGTGTTTTCAGAGGACACCTGGTGTCTCTGGCTGCATTCATGTTTGGGGCACACCCCAACTCTGCTCCCCAGCCCAGATGGTGGGGAGACCCATCCCTAGATCCTGGTGTGAGGCTTCTGGGAGCCCTGTCTTCCCTGGGTGCCACTTGTGTCTCTATCCTGGAAATCACCTCCCTTGAACAGTTCTTGCCCCACCCTGAGTCCCTTTGTCCCTCCCATTCCCCTTGCTGCTGATGAGGGCAAACTGCCCTACAGCCTTGCAGGTACAGAAATCCTGAAAGCCAGCTCTCCTGCTGCTTTGGGCTCTAACTTAGGAGGGGGCATGTCCGGTTTACTGTGGCCTTTGGGGGCTGTCCTTTTGAGAAAGGCAGTCATCTGTGGTGGGCGGGGGAGGAAGGGCATGCTTCCTTTGGGCTGTGGGCTGATGTTATAAGTTGTTGAGGTTTTCTTGACTATTTGTAACCCATTCATTCACTCACAGTCATTTCTTAAGGTCCTGTTAAGTGCAAGGCCTGGTGATAGAGGATGAGGTACAGAGACAGATTCCACACAGACGGTCTTAGCGGAGCTTGTGGTCTGGCTGTGGGAGTGGCCAGGAGAGCAGATATTGACTGAGCAATGTAACGGGTGACACTGGACATTGCTCAGGGGCTGTAGGCTTAGAGCGGGGCTGGCAGAGGTGGGCAGGCAGTAACTTTGCCTGAGAGTGAAGTCTTCAAGGAGGGGACACCATTTGAGCTGAGCCTTGAAGCATGAGGCAGTTGAAGGAAGAAAGGTTGACATTGGATTCTAGACCCCCTGGCCTCAGGCACCTTGGAAGTCAGGACATGGGAGACGTGGAGTTTCATGTTTATTTTTTATTTTTTTGAGATGTAGTCTCGCTTCTGTCTCCCGGCTAGAGTGCAGTAGCACGATCTTGGCTCACTGCAACCTCTGCCTCCCAGGTTCAAGTGATTCTCCTGCCTCAGCCTCCTGAGTAGCTGGGATTACAGGTGTGTGCCACTATGCCTGGCAAATTTTCATATTTTTAGTAGAGACAGGGTTTCACCATGTTGGTCAGGCTGGTCCCAAACTCCTGACCTCATGATCCATCCAGCTTGGCCTCTCAAAGTGCTGGATAGCAGGCGTGAGCCACCGAGTCCGGTCTCATGTTTATTTTTTATTGCATTACATTGTGGCGCTGAGGGGGAAGGAGAGATGGCCCCTGGGTGCAGTGAGTGGGGATGGTGTGGGAAAGGCTGCCTAACACTTTCCATCCTCATCTAGATGTTCCCAGGCCCCCAGGCTCACTCAGAGCCCAGGTCACCTTCTCATAGCCATTGGTGTCACTTAGGGGCACCTGCAGCACAGGAGGCCTTTGGTGCTGCCTCTGGGCATGGGAATTACAAAAAGGTGCCCATCCTCACTCCAATCTCTGTCAGCCCTCACTCGTGCTTGGCAAAGGGTCTTTCTTGTGTCAAAGGGTCACATATGTGTGTGCATATGTGTATGTGCTCGTGTGCAGGTGTGTGTGTGTCTTGGAGGCCTGGGTGTGCCCACACGGGTACAGGGCTCCGTGGACCTCGCCCCCTCAGCTTTTGATGGAGAAAAGCTCCTCTTAGAGCCACAGTGACTCTGTGGGCACCTGGCAGTTACTGCCTGATATTTATGAGGCTTGCCACTCGGCCGCCTCTCTCAGACTTAGGGTTCTTTAGGAGACAAATAAACACACAATCATTCTATCTTTTGAATTTTGACTTAATTATTTTTTTAAAGATGGAATCTTGCTCTGTCACCCAGGCTGGAGTGCAGTGGCACAATCTTGGCTCACTGCAGCCTCCACCTCGTGGGTTCAAGCAATTCTCCTGCCTCAGCCACCTGGGTAGCTGGATTACAGGTACCCGACACCACACCTGGCTAATTTTTGTATTTTTAGTAGAGATGAGGTTTCACCACGTCGGCCAGGCTGGTCTTGAACTCCTGACTTCAGGTGATCTACCCGCCCCAACCTCCCAAAGTGCTGGGATTACAGATGTGAGCCACCGTGCCCAGCCAATTATTTATTTTTAAATAAATAATTAGGCTTGGTAAATTGTAAAGAGATGTGCCCTGACGTGGTGGCTGGTGCCTGTAATCCCAGCACTTTGGGAGTTGGAGACAGAAGGATTGCTTGAGGCCAGGAGTTTGGGACCAGCCTGGGCAACATACGGAGACCCTGTCTATGCAAAAGAATAAAAAATAATTACTCTGCCATGTGCCTTTGGTAGAGGGAGGAGCTGGAGGAGGGACTGAAGTGGGAGAATCACTTGAGCCCAGGAAACTGAGCTGTGGTTGTGCCACTGCACTCCAGCCTGGGCAACAGAGTGAGACCCTGTCTCAAAAAATAAATAAATAAATAAATGAATAAATGTTTCTCTTTGACTCTTTTAGAAATACAAATCAGAAAGCTCTCAGCGGGGGTGTGCTGGAGATGGGCAAGAGGTGACTGAACACATTTGTTCCTACCTCCAAGTTCAGTAACTTTTTTGAAAAGGTGGCTGGAAGTCAGCCCAGAAATTGGCAACAATTGCAAGTCAGGGTCCCTCTGCATCTACCTGCACCCTTCCCCCAGGCAGTTGTTAAATGTTTATCTGCACTCACAACTTTGGTGACATTCTAGAGCCACAGTGGCTTTGAGACCTGAGGGTTTTAAAAATCTAGGCTCTGAATTTAAAACAAAGACCATGTGGCTTTGGGCAAATAAACGTCCCCTCTCCGATCTCACTTTTCTCCTTTGTAAAGTGGGGAGAGCAGCGATGTCTTTCTGTGCATCTCAGAAAGTTATAAGGGCAAAAGAGATGGCGCAGCTCCAAGAAGCCTGCAAGGCTTGTGCACTCACGGGACGCTCTGCACTCAGCACAGCCCCTGCACAGAGCGGGCATCGGCACCTGTGTGTCCAAGGCGCCAACGAATATGGTGCCTGGGGGCGCTGTGGTCTTGCGGGAGTTTTCTCATTTTAGTAGTTGTTTTCCATTTAAGACTGTGGCTAGGCTTGGTAAACTGTAAAGTGATGTGGCCTGGTGTGGTGGCTCATGCCTAGAATCTCAGCACTTTGGGAGGCTGAGGCAGGCAGATTGCTTGAACTTGGGGGTTGGAGATCAGCCTGGGTAATAGAGGGAGACCCCATCTATACTAAAAATACAAAAATTAGCCAGGCATGCTGGGGTATGCCTGTAATATCAGCTACTTGGGAGGCTGAGGCAGGAAGATCACTGAGCCTGGGAGGTCAAGGCTGCAATGAGCTGTGATTGCGCCACTGCTCTCTAGCCTGAGTGACAGAGGGAGACCTTGTCTCAAAAAAAAGTGTTATACAAAGTTGTATCCGTCTATGGGTTAATCTGTCTGAACCTCAGTTTCTCCACTTGTGAATGAATGGTAGGACAATGTGACTTCTTTTTGGGGGGACAGTCTCGCTCTGTCACCCAGGCTGGAGTGCAATGGTGCAATCTCAGCTCACTGCAACCTCTACCTCCTGGGTTCAAGCAATTTCCCCCTCATCAGCCTCCCAAATAGCTGGGATTATAGGCGCCCACCACCACGCCCGGATAATTTTTAAAATTTTTAGTAGAGATGGGGGTTTCACCATGTTGACCACACTGGTCTGAAACTCTTGACCTCAGGTGCTCCACCCACCTCGGCCTCCCAAAATGCTGGGATTTCAGGCGTGAGCCACTGTGCCCAGCCAACTTGACTTCTTAACTCCCTTGCTCTCTCAACCCGCTATGTCTGAGTCTCTGCAGCTGTAGCCAATCTCCTCTCTGGTAAAGCCCACATCTGCGCAGTTCTTGCCTGGGGGGACCACCTGGACTCCTCATCCCACCCACTCTGTCCAGCTGCTTTCCTGAGAAGCAGCAAGTTCCCTGATCTGCCTGAGATGGAAGGAAGGGAGAAAACGTGGGAGGAAGCCTGGATCTCATTCCAAACCATCCAGCTGCAGTACAGGAGTGGGGGAAGGAAGGGGCTGCAGGGCTGGAGCTGTCTTCTCCAGGTAGGAAAGGAAGACCACGGCTAAAGGCCCCTCCACCGCCTCTCCCCCTGGGAGTCGGTGGGTGTGTGTTTCCGGGAGATGGATTCCAAGGTAAGTACTCTCTGAGCAGCCCTGAGAGTGGGCGTGGGAAATTCATCTCAACCCCCCCGGGGTCCCCAGGCCCATTCGCCACCTAAGCACCGCCACCCGCCACTGTGCCATTGACCTCCTTCTCCAATAGGGCAAAAGCAAGAAGCAGTAACCAGGAAGAAACAAGGGGAAGCCAGGGTACGGGCAGTGGCATCCACAGCGGGAGAAGCAGGCGGCCCGGACTGTGGGGGGAGCAGAGGAGAGGAGAGGCCCGCAGGGCAACAGCTGGGACCAGGGGTCTGGATTGCCAGCACAGCACCGCGGTCAGGCCACCTCTGTGGGCCTGCTCTTTCCACAGTAGCGGGGAACTGGGGGACCCACCAGAGACTTGCTAACAAGAAATATGCCATCTGAGAGAGAGAGAGAGAGAGGGAGGGAGGGAGAGAGCAAGGGGAAAGCTTTGGGACCAGCCTGAGCAACATAGGGAGACCCTATCTCTACAAAAGGATAAAAAACAATTGCCCGGCCTCCACATCCTTCCTCGTCATGTTCAAGTTTATGAACACTGCTTAGGGTGGAATTTGAGGGCTTAGAAGAGGCTGGAAATGCCCTAGAGTCTCAGCTGCGAGAAGATCAACACAAAAGCAGTCAGGGCGGGGAGAAAAGGGGCTCGCATGCTTCAAGGGCTCCCGGGGTCCTGATGCATTATGCACATAGCATCTCCTTAATTCTCAGGACCATCCCATTCATGTGGCATCACCAGCCCCCTGTGTGGATACGGCTCACTGAGGCCCTCGTCCAGGGTCACACATGTGGTAAAGGCAGAGCCTGTCTGCTCGGCCGAGGCAACCCGAAGCCTCCTCCCCCACTGTGGTCACCCTCGGGGTCAGAGCTGATGTTCCTCCCTGCTCTCATCAGTTCCCCATCTGCTTTCCCCTTTCCACTGGGCCTGGCGCAGCATCTGACCTGGGTGGGGGCAGGTGCACCCTCCTGGCGGCATGGGAATGAGAAGCACTAGCATTTCAGGCAGAGGCCTCAGGGCTGCACATTCCTGTTCAGCTTTGGGGAACTTTGTTGACACCAGTGCCAGGGCAGTTTTCTTTTCATTGTGGAATGACATTCCAAGGTCTTGAGTATTTCAGGGGCTGCTGAGTTGCCCTGCAGCAGGGCAGGGTGGTGTGGTGTGGTGGAAGACAGTGTGCCTTGGTGCCAGACCCACAGGGGTGCAGTCCTGGGTTAAGTAGGAAGGGCTAATTCCAAGATTAAAGATAAATAAATGATGAGATACAGGCCGGGCATGGTGGCTCACACCTGTAATCCCAGCACTTTGGGAGGCTGAGGTGGGTGGATCACCTGAGGTCAGGAGTTGGAGACCAGCTTGGCCAACATAGTGAAATGCCCAACTCTATTAAAAATATAAAATATTAGCCGGGTGTGATGGCGGGCACCTGTAACTCCAGCTACTCGGGAGGCTGAGTCAGGAGAACTGCTTGAACCCGGGAGGCAGAGAGTGCACAGAGGTTGCAGTGAGCTGTGATTGTCCCACTCCACTCCAGCTCAGGTGACAGAGTCAGACTCAGTCTCAAAAATAGATAAATAAAATAAATGATGAGATACAGCTGAGATATTATGTGAAACATGGACGAAGCTCCTCTAGATTCTTTATGCAGGAGGGGACGTGGGGGCAGGGCACCTAGCAGCAGCACAGGACACCCACCCCTTTGTGGAGGCCCCTGCTCAGCTCTGCTGCCACCTTGGGAAATCTTCCTACAAAGCACCTTCAGCTGAGCAAGATACATATGTCCCCACCTACTTCTAGTGATGAAGACCCAATTCAAACTCGCGTAAACAGACAAGGGGTGCATGGGGTGCACAGAGAAGTCTCAGCAGGGCCTTGCCGGGGCCTTTGTCCAGGAGGGGTGAGGTCAATTGTGGACAGCAATGAGCAAAAGTCAGCCTGTCCAGCTGCAGACATTCACAGAGTACTCAGCGAGGTTTGGGACCAGATGATCATGGTCTAACACACCCCCAGCCTCCAAACCCTTGTGTCCACACAGTGTGGTGAGTGTAGTGGGAGGGGGGCACCTGGCCTGAGCCGGGGAGAGGAGGGAGCTGGCCAAGGACGCCTGCTCAGGGAAGTGGCCCTTGAGCTGGATCTGCAAGGCTGAGCTAGGCAGGAAGAAGGGGTGGGAGAACATCCTGGGTCGAGAAAACAGCAGCTGTGAAGGTGCAGAGGCAAGGGGAAGCAAGCATGGGATCCCCGTGTCCTGCCCCCAAGAGCAGCCAGGTCTCTGCACTGAGTCGCTTAGCCTCACACCACAACACTCTCCTCCCCAGGTCCACACCTGTTTCTGTCTCCAGCAGCTTCGACATCATCATCCCAGGCTGATGGGTGTACTTCCTGCCTTCAGTGGCAGCTCTGGGAAGAGGCCTCGAAGCCCTCTGCCTGTGACATGCTCCTGACAACAGGCTCTGCCTCTGTTTCAGAATCTCGGCGAAGGAGCATCTTTGAATACCACCGCATTGAGCTGGACCCCAGCAAGGTCACCAGCATGTCGGCCGTGGAATTCACCCCATTGCCAAGTGAGTAGGGGTCATTCCACCATCCCGGAAAGTTAGCTCTGGAGTCAAGCAGACTGGCTTCAGGTCCCAGGCCCATGACTGATTCCTGTTTTGTGTGGCCACCTAACTTTTCTGGGCCTCCCTCTCTCTTTTGTAACTCAGGCCTGACGCTGCCTCCCTCCCAGAGATAGGGTAAGGGTGAGAACCACCTAGGCGGAGTTGAACACGTCAGCGGCAGCTCTGACACTTGACGGGTCCATCCCAGGCTTGGGGTGGGGTTAGGGCTTGATCTAAGACAGCTATGTTATTCCCACATAATTGAAACCCAGGAAAGCTGTGCCTCTGAGAATGCTTAGACTGAGCTCCCAGAAAAGGTGATCCGGGAACTGGATGGGTCCCGGTTTGTCATTGTCTTTTCCTTAGAGGAGGTGACGCTGGGCTCCACGGGCAGGAGGTAATGAGGGATTTAGCAGGCAGCCTCCATCAACCACGGGGCCCTGGCCCTCTGCACCCATCCACCCACACGGAAGGCGGCCATGGCCGAGGCCCCACCTGCTGTGTGGAGCTCATAGGACCTGCAGTGGAAGCTCCTTGGGATAAGGCTGGGATGGCTGAGAACGCAGGAAGGAGGAGAGCGCCTTCCTTCTTGTTTCATGAAGGTTTTCATTTCCTCTCCCATCTTGTGGTGCCCCCAGCTTCCTCCTGAACTCATGGCCTTCTCCCTGCCTTGGTGGCTTTTTTTTTTTTTTTTTGGGACGGAGTCTCACTCTGTTGCCCAGTCTGGAGTGCAATGGTGCAATCTTGGTTCACCACAACCTCCACTTCCTAGGTTCGAGCAATTCTCCTGCCTCAGCCTCCCAGGTAGCTGTGATTACAGGCATGTACCACCTCACCTGGGTAATTTTTGTATTTTTAGTAGAGATGGGGTTTCACTACATTGGCCAGGCTGATCTTGAACTCCTGGCCTCAAGTGATCCATCTGCTTCAGCCTCCCAAAGTGCTGGGATTACAGGCGTGAGTCACTGCGCCCAGTGCTGAGGTTATAGGCAAGAGCCACTGTGCCTGGCCGCCTGTGGCATTCCTTGCCTCACTTTATCCCTGTTTCCTCTTCCTTGGAGGTTCCGAGAGCAGGAGGTGGAGAAACAAGAGGAAGAGAAAGAGTGAGGATCTTCTTGAGTGCTAGGCCACATCTCAGACAGGGCTCAGCAGGTGTCTTCTCCTGGAGAACAGGAAGGACACAGACACCAGGGGGTCACAGAGCTGGGACACGTTAGAGGTCACAGCCATACCCCAACCCGGTCACCCTTGATCGGGGCAGAAGGCCCAGGGCCTGAGAACTGGAGGTTCCTCGAGGACTGGTGAGAGCAAACCTCAGGCTCTGTGATGTGGATAAAACTGCATTTCAGAGCAAGGGCATCCAAGGGCAGGGCTGACTGCCTGGGCGGAAGCAGTGAAATGTTCTGGGAACGCATTTCTGGGACACAGTACATTTAAGGCACTTCCCGCCCCTCCAGTGAATTTTGTGCGCATTTAGTCGCATTCGGGCCATCTGAAATGTGGAGGAGAAATAAAGGTCGGTAGGTGTTATGAATACCCCAGGAGGATCCCAGAAGTTTCTCTGTGGCCAGTTTAGCTGGAGGCTTTTAAGGGGCCTTCAAAGTCACTGAGAGAGGCAGGAGCAGGGCTCCCACCTGGATGCAGCTGGCGAAGGAGGGGTAGTGCTCTCAAGTCTGTGATTTGAGTCCCTGGGAGGCCAGATAGAGAGAAAACTCTGCATCCCCTGGCTTCTCCCTTACCATTTGGTGTGGGAAAGACTTGTCCAAGTTACTTCGGAGGGGTGAGTGGCTTATTTCCAAGCCATCGTACTCTGTGGCTGGTCCCTCCTGGTCCTTCTTCTGGGAGAGACCCATGAAAAGGAGGGCTGGGGTGGGAGTGGGAGCTGGGGCAGGGGAAACCCACAGTGAGACCTCCAGGCTAAGAGCTCGGTCTCTGTGCTCAGACAGACCTTGGTTCAAACCCAGACCTTGCACTCTCAGCTCCATGACTCTCTCCAAGCCTCAGTTCCTTCCTCCATAAAATGGGGATAACAAGAGCACTTATATATTGATTCGACATACCGTGTGCCAGGCACTGTTCCAGACCCTCTGGATATACAGGGAATAAAACAGGCAGAGAGTGCTCATCCTCCTGCACAGGGCAGCCCCTGCTTCTTTCCTGCCTGTGGCTCTTTCCAACCCCTCTCCCAGGGCCTTTAACACCATGGCAGACAAAAGGACATAGTGCTACCCACTGCCAGTCCCTCCCAGAGTGACTGAAAGTGGCCACACTGTGCCCACATAGCCTCTCCCACTCACCAAGGGCTGGTTCCCGGCTGCCGTCTTGCCGGGGCTCCATGTGATGCATGTTGGCTCCTGAGCTAATGGATCACATGAGAACTCACACAAGAAGAAGTGCACGCGACGTTGATCAAATGATCATTTTCTGTCATTAGTTGCCACTTCTTTCGGCTATCAAGGTGCTCCGTTCTGTCGCTTATAAGATAAGCCCTTTTGCACACAGTTGTGCTGGCTGAGTGCCTGTCTCTCTTTGCAATAAAATGCCTGGGCTTTGTGACAACTACTTGCCACTCAGAGGTCCTCTGGTTCATTGAAGTGAGTAGCACTGGATTGCAAGTGAACAGCTCTTAAATCCAGCCCCCAGGCCTACTGCACCCCCTGCCCTGCTGCTGTCTGCCTGGCCTGTGCCAGAAGGGTCTACGCATCCTCCAGCAACCTGCTCCCACTAATCTCTCAGCTCTCTGGGCCCCAGCCATGGCTCCCTCCTCATTCCTGCTGATTCTAGCCCCTTCACTCTGTGAAGCCTGGTAGTGGTTCTGGCAGCTGCTGGGACCACATCTGGGCCGCTCCCCTCCCGACTCTGCACATGGGACCCTTCTGCCTTGACTTCTTCTCCCCCAGGGGAGCTGTTCTCTCCCTGAGGACTGAACATCAGGAGTGGGCAGTGAGTGCCCCCAACAAACACTGGTGGGGGGGGGCAACCAGAGCATCTTTTAAAACAATAACTTTTATCATATATATTTCAGGTATGCATGATGTTATGGGCCGCATATAGACAGTGAGAAGGTTCCCATGATGAAGCAATGAACATAGCCATCATCTCACAGCTACCTAGATTTTTTGTTCTTGTGGCAAGAGCAGCTAAAATCTACTCATTTCGTATCAACTGCACATACAGTACAATTTTATTACCTACAGTCCTCATGTTATACAGTAGATTCTAGCCTTGTTCATCCTACATACCTGCTACTTTGTATCCTCTGACCTTTAAAAAAAAATCCCTTTCAACCCTGTGACTGTGGGATACACACCTGGAGGTATAATGTCTCCGAAGAGGTGAGATTCTTTTGTACACACGTACAGTACCTTGTGATTTACCTTCATAGACCTCATGACAATTCTAATTCTGCAGTGATTTTTAATTATCTGTTTGGTGTCTGTCTCCCCATATGAGTCTAAGCCCTAAAAAGGCAGGGACTAGATCTCACTGTGAATCCCCAGAACCCAGTTTAGGGTCTGACCTTCTGGTGAGAAGGAAGGAAGCTAGGGAGTGAGGAAGCGAAGGAGGGAGGACAGAAGAAGGAAGAAAGGAAGGGAGGGAGGGAGAGAGGGAGGGCGGGTGAGCTCGTGCCAGTAGTCCCACCTGCTCAGGAGGCTGAGGCGGGAGGATCACTTGAGCCCAGAAGTTCGAGGCTGTAGTGAGCCATGATCAGGTCATTGAACGCCAGCTTGGATAATACAGCGAGACCTCATCCCTTAAAAAAAAAAAGTCAGGAATTGGGGCTGGACTGGACCAAGGGAGGTGGCATTAATGACCTAAAAGGTTCCCTCTACGTCAGGGGCTCCACAGTTCTGTAAATACTGGGAATTCAGAGTTGTACCCTTTGGAGCCTGTGGAGAGGCTTGGTGCTAAGCGGCTGCTGCCTTCTCTCTTTGCAGCCTGCCTGCAGCATCGGAGCTGTGATGCCTGCATGTCCTCGGACCTGACCTTCAACTGCAGTTGGTGCCATGTCCTCCAGAGGTTTGCGCCCAGGGTTACCCGCTGACTCCCACCAGCTGACTGTGGGGGAGGGAGAGGGTGGCATGGCCCCGCTCCCAGCCCCACTGCCCACAGTCTGCCAATATGAGAGTATCTCTGGCCAGTGCCACTCTGATTCTTAGGACAAGAACACAGCCTGGGGACTTCTGGAGACTATTTAGGGATTCCAGTGCTCAGGCTCCCTCCTCACACCCAGGAGGGGAAGGTTCATCCTCGAACAGGGCTTTTTAGAGAGTGATCCACAGCTGTGGGCATCAGACCTTGGGCTCCAGTTAAACACGCAGATTCCTGGGACCCATCCCAGCCACTCTGTATCAGGATCTCTGGGAGAGAACCCAGGAAGCTGCATTTTAACACCATGCCTCATCTGCAAAGAAGTGTGAGAACTGCCAGTTCAGAGACAAGATCTGGTCCAAAGACCCATGACCCCAAAACACCACCTCAAGATCTTTCTTGGGTTGTAACAGGGTTTTCTGAAGACCAGGGGTGTGGACTGCAGGCATCCATGGAAAGTTGGAGGGAGCTAAAAAGCTGTGTTTGCTGGTTTTAGAAGCTCTGAAAGTTGTGGGTGAGATTCAGTTTTAGTGATAAAGTTCTTAAATCCATCTCTTCTTCCACTCCTTGTTCTGAAATCATTTCCTTACAGATTAGACTCAGAATTCAAGCTCTGTTCTCTGTCCAAGATAAATAAATGACAGGTGGAGGGGGAAGAAAAAGATTTCCTTGGGGACTAGAGTTCTCATGAGAGTGGGAAGCCCTATGAACTCCAAGAGCCTTTAAGGCAATCTTGAAAATTGCTAAATTATAGTCTCTGAGATCCTGTGCAGCTGTCGTGCTGCTCCTTTCCAATGCTCCTTTCCAGGGCTTGTTTTTTTTTTTAATTTTTCTTTTTTTGAGACAGAATTTTGCTTTTGTTGCCTAGGCTGGAGTGCAATGGTGCAATCTCAGCTCACTGCAACCTTCATCTCCCGGGTTCAAGCAATTCTCCTGCCTCAGCCTCCTGAATAGCTGAGATTACAGGTGCACACTACCACAGTCGGCTAATTTTTTGTATTTTTCTAGTAGAGACAGAGTTACACCATGTTGGCCAGGCTAGTCTCAAACTCTTGACCTCAGGTGATCTACCCGCCTTAGCCTCCCAAAGTGCTGGGATTACAGGTGTGAGCCACCACCCCGGCCTGATTTCCTTTGCTCCCGCACCATGGCCCACTCTGGAGTCTAAGGGTAACAATTCCAGGATTCCTTTGCTTCTTTCCAATACCCTGCTGCAAGTGTGGAAGTTCTTGCCTTTATAGCAGCCTGCCCAGCACACAGGACATGGCTCTGGGCCCAGAGGTGATGGAGTGAGTGCCCATCAGGCCTCTCAAGTGTTCTTCCCACCAGCTGTCCTTTTATTCACTCTCTTGGGGTCTCAGTTTGTTTACCCTATAAAATGGGCTAGGGTCTTGTGATTCAGGAAGATGTGGGAATGAACACAGTTATTTAAACTCCTCAAACAGCATTTTTTTTGAGACAGAGTCTTGCTCTATCATCCACGCTGGGGTGCAGTCACAGCTCACTGCAGTCTCATCCTGCTGGCTCAAGCAATCCTCCTGCCTCAGTCTCCCATGTGGTTGGGACCACAGGCACACACCACCACACTTGGCCATTTTTCTAATATTTTTTTAGAGATGGGGTCTCACTTTGTTAGCCAAGCTAGTCTTGAATTCCTGGGTTCAAGGGATCTGCCGTCCTCAGCCTTCCAAAATGCTAGGATTACAGGTGTGAGCCACCACACCAGCCTATCAAGAAGCATTTTTACAAAGCATTCAGCATCCTTCATGTGAGACTCAGAGCCTCAGAAAGAGTATCTAGGATAGACCCCGGTTGGTTCTTCCTGGAGCAGAGCTTTGCAGAGAAGCCTGCAGACTGTGAGGCTCTCCTTATACCTGGAGGGCTTGTGAAATGCAGATTTCATCAGGTTCACAAATGTTCTGGAGGAAGAAAAAAGGAAATAAAATAAATAAAATGCGGCTTATTGGGCCCCATCCCAACCCACTGAATATGATCCCCTGGAACCAAGATCCCAGGAATCTTATTTTTGAAGTGGTCCCTCTTGCGCACTTTCAAATTTGAGAACCATTGTCTAAGCGATGGGGAGATGACCTCAGATGAGCCTGGGATCCTGGGGCTGGCTGCCACCGCATGACTCAGCTTTCAACAAGCGCTGAGCCATGAGAACTGCAAAATGGGTCAGATGACAGCCAAACCTTCGCATCAGTGCAACCCCCATTTAAAGCATACGCCCAAACTCAGAGACCATGAGTTTAATGAGGGTTGGGCCCTCCTCAACATTTGGAGGTTGGTCAGGTTGGGGGAAGGGCAAGGCCTCTGGTCGTATGCATCTGCGAGGGATTGTGTCAGCAAAGAGGAGCACAGAGAAACTCCATCCAAGGGAGCACAGCTAGTGGGAGCACAGCTGGTGGGAAAACAGAGAAACTCCATCCGGGGGACCACAGCTGGTGGGAAAACAGAAACTCCGTCCAGGGGAGCACAGATGGTGGGAGCACAGAGTAACTCCATCCAGGGGAGCACAGCTGGTGAGAAAACAGA
>PVKP010009481.1:0-68144 GCA_004027715.1 Plecturocebus donacophilus
TGCTGTTTCTTTCTTTCTCCTTTTCTCTAAAAAAAAAAAAAAAATGTAGCATCATCTTATAGCAACTACCTGTGGAATAGCAATAGAAATGGAAAATGGAAAGCTATAGTGAGTCCTGCTTCCAAAAAGCATACTTTTTACCCTTAGATGAGATACTGAAATTCACCATGCTGCACCTATGGACAGAAACAGGATTTTTTCTACCACTTGGTGCTAGTTAACCTTTGATAATGACTATCTACTAGAGAAAATCTATTATTGGATACACAATGCAAGTACTTTGTGGGAAGCAAAGCATTCAAGACTCCTCTAACAATTTTATTCTATTAGAATGAAAAAGATTCTTTATAGCTATTATTTGAAAAAAATCAGTCTGTATTGCATTTTTGGGAGAAAAGGCCATGAATCAGAACCACTGTAAGGACAACTCTGATAGAGATTTCAGAATTTAACACATATTTAGTTTACTATTTTTTTTTAATTCAGAACCTGTAGAGTTTTGGGGCAAAGTACTCCCACAGGCCTATATAAAGAAATCAATAGTTTCCCACAAATTAATACTAGATTAGTTATTCAAAGTGCAGGGAGTACTTAATTTTCAAGAGCCACATGTGAGTACTGACATTTCAACTATATAGAAGTAACTTTATTTACTGTAATGAAAGCATATTAATGTTGATTTATTTAAACACTTCAGTGAAGTGGCAGTTCAGTTTAATCAAATACCAACCTAATTGGGTTATGTTTGATAAAAAGTTTCAAAACACTATTATGAGATTTGTTAAGGGCTGAATTTAGAAAAGTTATAATCATTAAAAATTTACATTATGTGCTGAGGCTATACTGAGTTTAGTGGCAAATTTCCAAGCAGCAGACCTTTTAAAAGACTAATTGTCTGTGACTATGTAATTCCCTCAGCACTGAACAGACCTTGCCATTGACTTGCAAATACCAAGTTAGAACACTGCCCAGAGCATCCACAAGAAAAAAAAATATGCCTAAAATGAAGAAGGGGTAAAAATGAATGTTGCTATATGTTTGCATTTCTCTTCTTTTTAATTTTCAAACTGCACTTTCTATAATTTTCACAGTGCCAGCTATAATATTTGAGGCATGTCAGCATTTTCAGAAATCCACACCTCACCACACTTCACTAGGTGTGCTATATATTCTAAACAGAAGATGCCACAGGTCTTTATGAAACTTGAAAAGAAAAAAAATATAATTAGTAAGAAAGACTACCCTCATGACTGAATTTTCCAGTACTCTCTCAGACAATTTTGCACTCTGCAGGCAAGACCATGGTAATGTTTTATTGAGGAGATAGGTATGAACAAGTTGACAGGGTAAAAGGGGATTTTGGAATGAAATGAAAAAGGAAAAATGTGTGTTTTCGTCAAGGATGATACAGATTGCCAGTGATTTAGATACTGTTCCCTAATTTTCAGTTTAGAAGGTAAAGGTATTAAGTCTGTAGATCTGTGGTGCCACATGTGATTATCAAGAACTTGAAATGGGGTTAGTGCAACTGAGGATTGCATTTTTAGCTTTAATTAATTTTAATTAATTTAAATTTCTTCATGTTGCTGTGTTGACTGCATTGGACAGTGCAGATCTAGTGGCTTAATCATATTCTATTTGTTTTGTTTTCAAGACTACTTCATAGGTAGTGATGCAAAGATGAGTTCTTCTAAACCGACATTGTCCACTATGGCAGCTACTGGCCACATGTGGCTATTGAGCACATCAAACAGGACTAGTCCAAATTGAAATATGCTGTTATTATAAAACATACATTGGGTTTCGAAGTATCAGCATGAAAAAAATGTACAATATCTCATCAATGATTTTTTACATCGATTAGGGGTAAAATGGTAATTTTACTATATTGTGTTAAATAAATTATTATATTTCATTTTACTTGTTTTACTTTACATTTTTTAATTTGGTTACCAGAAATTTTAAAAATTCATATGTAACACACATTATATTTCTGTTGGACAGTGCTGCCCTAAACAAATCAGTCCAGTGATTTAGTTCATTAAGCATGAAAATACATCAAATCAGTGAAAAAGTGAAGTAGTGCTCCAAATTTTCACACATCTTTGACTGCTCCATTGTTAAGTGGACTCTTCCCCTATCATTTGCTTCCTGACACATCATGAAAACATCATTAAAATCTTTGGGGGAACTAACTTGTCCCTTCACAGCTGTGGTTCCTCTCTCTCTTTGACCTAGAATGTCACAATGGACACTGCTCCTGAAATATGATCTCCATTCCTTCTTTCTTTACTGAGCTGTTTCCTTACTTACTCACTTCTGCACCGGCACTGGCCTCAGTGGTGGTCTAGGAAGTTGTTTCTAAAACAGATACTTCAGGCTGTTGAGTCACCATGCTTTTATTGGATTTGTTATATGCCCACCATTTGTTTCTATCTCTCTTATTTTCCCTCAATCTACTGAATCCCACAAGGAGTTTCTTTTCCCAGATTAACCATGTTTTTCACATGATTTCCCAGATTTTCTTTAATGCCATCCAGTCTTTCCTGGAAATAGCGAATAATAGTTGTTCTCCAGTTACCATTTCTATTTTTCATCACATTATATCTCTTTTCAAATGAATGAATATTCAATCAGAGGAGACTACCTAGCCTGCTTGCATAATCCTGAAGTGTTCACTCTGTGAAAAATTAAGCTAGAGCTGGCATTTTTAAATGAGCAAAAGCTCTTGTTAGAATAGAAGACAAGTCAGGTGAGGAGGTATTCACATTTAATTCCTTCTAAAATCTCGCTGGAGCACAGGAATCCTGCATCGTTAACAGCAGGACTGAAAACTAAACACTCAACCTAACATCAAGAATTCTCAATCAAAAGGAAATAGTTCAGGGAAGTGAACTCCCTTTCTTGCCAAAATAATAATAAGTGAATAAATATATAAATAAATTGAAACCAAACAAAAACATTTTCTGTTTTAATTGGCTAAAACAGCATACTAATTTTACACAGAGTAAAATGGCATAGCAAGCATACATAGAGGTTCAAAAGTATTAGATTGAAATTAATCTGAAGAAAAAGAAAGACTGAAGGAAATATGAGTTGCTAAAGCTGTGATGCTTTTTGCAATAATATTCAATGGTGTCTACTAGATATGCATCATCTTTTAAGCTGAATTCAAATACTCAAATTAAGTCTACATTAAAAAAAAAAAAAAGAACTCTCTACGTAAGGCGTGTATGCAACTCCCTGCACAGGATGAGAAGCGAAAGGTACCAGAACACCTTCCACACACCTTCCTCCCCTGCTGTTATTCACCATCCCCTCCTACACACATGCACACACACCCCTATGCTTTCTTTAGGTAGGGCAGAGTGAAGGTGCAGCATAAAGGTGTGGCTATAACCTGGGAGGGGAATTATATTAAATGAATCTCAACCCTTACTATTTGAATTAGGTTGTCAGTTTCAATTCCATAGCAGAGAACGTAGCTCAAGCTGATGGAAATCCAGAGAGTTAAGTTCTGTTAGGCATGGGAGAGTGAGATAGGTATGGATATGGGATGCTTTCTCATATGTGGAAATAATTTTACTGGGAATATCTAGATATTCAGGAGTGAGGGGAGAGGGCAGGATGGGATTTATGATCATGTGCAAGGTTCTATCTGCCAAATGGGAGGAAGGCAGCAGAGTGAGGGACATGGTGAAATGCCTTAGACAAATTGCTTGTGTTGGTCCTTTTACTAGGTCCAGCACCAGAAAAAAGTTTTAATGCTTAAGAAGGTAAAGGAGGCAATTTAGAGAAAGGACGATGAAAGATGAATGGTGTCTAATAGAATAGCAATTAGTAAGAATATGAAAATTGACCCTGTGCTCAAACCTTCCAGTAAATACAACTTACGCATCATGTTGATGGTCACCAATCCCTTTTATTTAAAGTTATAGCCAAGGTTCTTAGTGAGTCAAGTATAGTTTATTTTTTTTAATGCATTGCACTGGATACAATGCAGGGACTGCACAAAGAAGAAAGAGAGAGAAAAGAATCAGCACTTAGATTCACTAGGAAGCAAAAGGTAGGTTTAGTCTGGAATTTGATAACTACTCCTAGTGATGTCAGTAAGAACTGGTAACTGATATTTTTAAGTAAATGCTAAGAGAAGGAAATAAAAGTTGCAACCCAGGGAGAAATTCAAATCAGAAAACAGAGTGTAATCACTACTGAAAGATAGGGTAAGAGTCAGTCATGAGACATCAAAAGTTCTCTCCTGGGTCAGGCTAACACTATTCATGGTGGCTTTCAATTCCTGGTTACTTCAAGACATATTTGCTCTCCATCTATTTTTCAGAATTAGCACATATGTGGATGGCATGCAATACCCAAAGTAAAAATAGTCATATATCTGTGGCATAAAGTAAATGCACCAAAGTAAATTTTCACTACAGGTTAAACAACCCTCATGAGTAATTTGAGCACTTCATGTACTAAGAAGTCTATGAGGATCTAGAAGTCTTTTTTTTTTATTATTGTACTTTATGTTCTGGGGTACATGTGCAGATCATGCAAGATTGTTGCATAGGTACGTACACGGCAATGTGGTTTTCTGCCTCCATCCCCCTGTCACCTATATCTGGCATTTCTCTCCATGTTATCCCTCCCCAACCTCCCTACTCCCCGCTTCCCTCCCCTAGTTCCCCCAGTAGACCCCAGTGTGTGATGCTCCCCTCCCTGTGTCCATGGGTTTTCATTGTTCAACACCCACCTATGAGTGAGAACATGAGGTGTTTAATTTTTTGTTCTTGTGTCAGTTTGCTGAAAATCGTGGTTTGCAGATTCATCCATGTCCCTACAAAGGACACAAACTCATCATTTTTTGTGGCTGCATAGTATTCCATGGTGTATATGTGCCACATTTTCCTTGTCCAGCCTATCATCAATGTCCATTTGGGTTGGTTCCAGGTCTTTGCTATTGTAAACAGTGCCGCAATGAACATATGTGTGCATCTGTCTTTATAATAGAATGATATATAATCCTTTGGGTATATACCCAGTAATGGGATTGCTGGGTCAAATGGAATTTCTATTTCTAGGTCCTTGAGGAATCGCCACACTGTCTTCCACAATGGTTGAACTAATTTATACTCCCACCAACAGTGTAAAAGTGTTCCTATTTCTCCACATCCCCTTCAGCATCTGTTATCTCCAGATTTTTAAATGATTGCCATTCTAACTGGCATGAGATGGTATCTCAATGTGGTTTTGATCTGCATTTCTCTAATGACCAGTGATGATGAGCATTTTTTCATGTTTGTAGGCCTCATATATTTCTTCTTTTGAAAAGTGTTCATGTCCTTCACCCACTTTTGAATGGGTTTGTTTGTTTTTTTCTTGTAAGTCTGTTTTAGTTCTTTGTAGATTCTGGATATTAGCCCTTTGTCAGATGGGTAGATTGCAAAAAGTTTTTCCCATTCTGTTGGTTGTCAGTTCACTCTAACGTGTACAGAAGCTCTGGAGTTTAATTAGATCCCATTTGTTTATTTTGGCTTTTGTTGCCAATGCTTTTGGTGTTTTAGTCATGAAATCCTTGTCTATGCCTATGTCGTGAATGGTATTGCCTAGGTTTTCTTCTAGGGTTTGTATGGTGTTAGGTCTTGTTTAAATCTTTAATCCATCTGGAGTTAATTTTAGTGTAAGGTGTCAGGAAGGGGTCTAGTCTCTCTTTTCTGCACATGGCTAGCCAATTATCCCAACACCATTTATTAAACAGGAAATCATTTCCCCATTGCTTGTTTTTGTCAGGTTTGTCAAAGATCAGATGGTTGTAGATGTGTGGTGTTGCCTCCAGAGCCTCTGTTGTGTTCCATTGGTCTATATCTCTGTATTGGTACCGGTACCATGCTGTTTTGATTACTGTAGCCTTGTAGTATAGTTTGAAGTCCGGCAGCATGATGCCTCCAGCTTTGTTCTTTTTGCTTAGGATTGTCTTGGCTATGCAGGCTCTCTTTTGGTTCCATATGAAGTTTAAGGTGGTTTTTCCAGTTCTGTGAAGAAGGTCATAGGTAGCCTGATGGGGATAGCATTGAATCTATAAATTACTTTGGGCAGTATGGCCATTTTCACAATATTGATTCTTCCTAACCATGAGCATGGAATTATTTTCTCATCTGTTTGTGTCCTCTCTTATTTCCTTGAGCAGTGGTTCGTAGTTCTCCTTGAAGAGTTCCTTTACATCCTTTGTTAGTTGTATTCCTAGGTATTTTATTCTCTTTGTAGCAATTGTGAATGGGAGTTTGCTCTTGATTTGGTTCTCTTTTAGTCTGTTATTGGTGTATAGGAATACTTGTGATTTCTGTACAGTGATTTTGTATCCTGAGACTTTGCTGAAGTTGCTTATCAGTTTCAGGAGATTTTGGGCTGAGATGATGGGGTCTTCTAAATATACAATCATGTTGCCTGCAAATAGAGACAATTTGACTTCCTTCTTTCCAAATTGAATACCCTTTATTTCTTTTTCATGCCTGATTGCTCTGGCTAGAACTTCCAATACTATATTGAATAGGAGTGGTGAGAGAGGGCATCCTTGTCAAGTCCCAGATTTCAAAGGGAATGCTTCCAGTTTTTGCCCATTCAGTATGATATTAGTTGTGGGTTTGTCATAAACAGCTTTTCCTATTTTGAGATACATTCCATTGATACCTAGTTTATTGAGATTTTTTAGCATAAATGGCTGTTGAATTTTGTCAAAGGCCTTCTCTCCATCTATTGAGATGATCATGTGGTTTTTGTTTTTGGTTTTGTTTATGTGGTGGATTACATTTATAGACTTGCGTATGGTGAACCAGCCTTGCATCCCTGGGATGAAGCCTACTTGATTGTGACGGATAAGCTTTTTGATGTGCTGGTGCAATCAGTTTGCCAGTATTTTATTGAAGATTTTTGCATCTATGTTCATCATGGATATTGGCCTGAAGTTTTCTTTTTTTGTTGAGTCTCTGCTGAGTTTTGGTATCAGGATGATGTTGGTGTCATAAAATGATTTGGGAAGGATTCCCTCTTTTTGGATTGTTTGGAATAGTTTCAGAAGGAGTGGTACCAGCTCCCCTTGGTATGTCTGGTAGAATTCGGCTGTGAACCCATCTGGACCTGGGCTTTTTTTGGGTGGTAGGCTATTAATTGCTGCCTCAACTTCAGCCCTTGTTATTGGTCTATTCTGGGTTTCAGCTTCTTCCTGCTTTAGGCTTGGGAGGATGCAAGTGTCCAGGAATTTATCCATTTCTTTCATGTTTACTGGTTAATGTGCATAGAGTTGTTTGGAGCTAGATGTCTTAATGTTTCCTCTTCCTAAGTAATATCTAATTTAATGAAAGAGTGTGAAGTTCAAGCTCTCAGAAGAAACTATTAATGTTTTGCATAGTCATTACATTTTCAAAATAGGAAAGACCAAATGTTATTTAGTCAAATTTAATAACTTTTTAAGATAATTTTTAAAATCTGATAAATGTACATACCTTAAAAAGTCAAGCAGTGCCATGTCTGGGTAGCTCACACCTGTAATCTCAGAAATTTGGGAGCCTGAGGCAGGAGGATTGCTTGAGGCCAGGAGTTCAAGACTAGCCTGGGCAACATAGCAAGACCCCATCTCTATGAAATATATAAAATATAAAAATTTTAACAAGTTAGCCAAGCATGGTGGCATGCATCTGTAATCCCAGCTACTCCAGAGGCTGAGGTGGGAAGACAGCATAAACCCAGTAGTTCAAGACTGCAGTGAGCTATGATCACACCACTGCACTCCAACCTGTGTAACAGAGTGGGACTGTGTCACTTAAAAATAAACACAATAAAAGTCAAGCAGTACTACTAGGCCTGTAATGGAAAGAGCAGTCCCCTGCTCCATTCTGTTCAACTGCTGATATCTTTTCTCCAAAGCAAACAACATCCAACTCTGTACTCTTTTTCTTCTGGTGTTTACTTCCATATATCTAAATTATACACTTACAGTGTTATTTTTCTAAATTCAGTTTTAGGTAGTATCTACTGACTTCCTATTATAAGAAGAGAATTCAGCTTTCCTAAATGGCCCCTTCTAACCAACACATACACCATACTTGGTTAAATCAGTTCAGTGTTTACATTATTGATTATGTTACATTATTTATAGCTGAGCTACCCGCTTTATTATGATTACCTTTTTTGCTTGTATGACATTTTTATTTTTCTGGAGCTCATTAATTGGCTCATTTTCTCAGTTGCTTAGCTTTCTATGTACCAATAATTAATTCATCACCAAATTCTCTAAACAATTGAAAACCTCCTCTAAATATACATTCAAGATATCAGGATGCTATAAGGCTCACGTTTCTCTTGGAAGTATTGCTCTTAGAGTTACCTGTCTTCTGGCTCCAATCTATACCAAGGTAGAAGTTTAGCTACCAGTTTCTGGAACCTGAGTATGGAAAAGGGAATTGGGGCTTTCATTGTTTACTATGTAGACTTTCTCTTATTTTCTCTGTTTTCAGTACAAGGCATCTTCCCTGTCCTCCGCTGGGCCTAGTGTTCCTAAGCCTAGAGCCTGAGTAGTTAAGCCTCCCCAAAGAGTAAACCTTCTGTATCCAACCAAAATAGGAGTGGAGGATTCAATTATCTGGGAGTACAGAGTGGGAAAGATATCTGGGGGTCTAACTACTTGCTTTAAAGACATTTAATAAGGCCACTTGTTTTCAGTGTCAACCTACTTCCCTGCCTGAAAATTTATTTGATATTTCTAACTTTTGAAATTTTCTGGGGTTCTATGGTAGGAATGGGCTTGCTTCTTGCCTTTCCATCCCCTTCCTCTGCAGGCTTAGGCTTAGCTTTCCCAAGATCTGCTGAGTCAGTGTAACACTGGTCTATATGCTTTCGAGCTTCCAAATTTTTGTTACTACCCGCCGTCTGATGTCATCTCCTACTCATTGTCTTTTTTTAATGAGTTATACCCTTTTTACTCCGTTAATATCATTTATTGGGGTTTAGAGGTAGAACAGAGATTCAGGCCTATGTTCAATTCACCATATCCAACCACATTCATCTTTAAATACAAAACTATTAACACTTCGGAGGATCTGGTAGGTGTAAGTGCACAATGTTTGCAAATAACAGGAACAGGACCTGAGAGAACCCAGAACTCCTAAGTCTTGGTCCTGTGCTCTTTCCACTTATCCCACTGAGTCTCTCACATGCAAAGACTGTTACCTACCTGATTGTTTTGGACATTTTGATAACTGTTTCAGGCTTTACGCAAGGGTTCTAAGTACAAAGTTTAATGCATTTAGGGGCTTGATCATTACAACTTGGCTTAGTGCTCTATTGTTGTTTTCTTTTGCCAATTTTTATACAATCCTCAGCCTTAAGTATAATCAGGAAAATGTAATTAAAATATTGCAACTGATACTCATAAAATCAGACTCAATAATTCTAGAATTTTAGTTTGTTGTTACTATTTAGACTTGGCAACTTTTAAGAGATAAGTCTTTGCTAGTGGTTACAAAACTGGGGATCTTTTCACGATGAAAAGAACAACCTAAATATGGACCAGGCAAATATTCATTGGTAAGTTTATGAAGTTTGTAACAATTCAGCATTGCCTCCCTTCCACTCAGACATTTAAACCATAGTGGCAAACTAGATGTGTCTTAGAGAACTAGAAAAATGCCTGCCTCCTCAGGATATATTGACTATGGCTCTGTTTCCACATTGTAAGGATCTTGGGGTAAATCGTTTGGATTATTATATCAAAGCAAAAACTGTTTTTTTTTTCCTTTGAGAAGGGGATAAGGATAGAGAAAGGGGAAAGGGGCTTATTTCAGTAGAGCAATTAGAAAGTGGTGAAACAGGAAGAATAGAAGACGGGATTGGGAGTTAGGGGTTGGAGACTGGCTGTCTCTCATGTTTAAGTGAGAAGCACAGTGCTTCCTAACCAGTGTGTTGAAGAACGCTAGTATGCCAAGATTTGCTTCCAGGTGAGCCAACATATCTATCTCTTCAGTCCTTGGAGTGGTTGAGCAAGGCCAGAAGCAGCCAGAGCACCTGGCTAGTCTGCCATGATATCCAGTGTGCCACACAAATACTCTCCTTTCTGTAGGTACTCTGATGTGAAAAATTAAGTGGGTAATCATTGTCTTTAAAAGATCAAGGAATATCTACAAGCAGAAGTTGACCCAGACCTATTTATAGATATGTTGAGAATCACAGGAACTGCCATCAGAATTAAGGTAACACAAGATGTAAAACTAGTGTTCTTACTTTTGTGCAGACTTGGAGTTGAGGATGTCACTGACCGTGCATAACAAGGATATGTTTCATCTCACAGAGCTGTTTTCCCTTTATTAGAAAAGTTTTCCTTTGCAGAATATTCCATCGCTTACTCTGTATTTTTATTCTAGTATTTTCACGGCATCCTCTCTGTGTTCTTAAAATTTAACTTCATTATTCTTAGTTACAGCACCTTGTAGCTTGTACCAAGCTAAATCAATATTTTCTCTTGCTAATGTTTGTACCGTTAGAGATATCTGTAGATCTTTATACTTCCCTCTAAGCCAAGTTATGTGTACTTTGTTCCTTTAATCTTCCTCTATAAATTACCGCCTCACAGCCCTTAAACAAGAGAAAGTCAATTTCCTAATTCTATTGAAATATGTCATTGGTTCTTGATATGACAACATAGGTTATAGGCATTGATATTCCCTTATTGAAACTACCTTTCTATTTTCTCTAATATGCTACTTTAGTTAAGCAAAGAGTAAATTCAGGAGGATAAATTGCAAAGGGCATATTCCTGTAGGGATGGAAAATGCAGACAGAAGGCAGAGGTGCAAATAAGGAACTAGAAGTTAGTGCAAGATATAGATAAATAATCCTCTAGCACCAGGAGATAGGGCACTGGGGATTCAGTCACTAATCATACACCTAGAAAGAAGTTCTGCAACAGACACCGGGGCTTACTTGAGGGTGGAGGGTAGGAAGAAGGTGATGATCAAAAAACAATCTATCGGGTACTATACTTATTACATAGGTGATTAAACCATCTGTATCCAAAACCTTCGAGACATGCAATTCACCTATATAGCAAACCTGCATATATACCCCTGAACCTAAAACCAAAGTTAAAAAAAAAAGAGGTTCTACAGCTACTGCTCTTCCATCAAAGTGGTATGATAAGCTACCAAACATCATGCACTAATGTGCATGCTTCCTCTGCCCGAGTGGCCTGCAATTCAAGATTTAAAAATCAGATAGAGAAAGAGGAACACATAAAGGAAAGTAGAATGATAAGGTAGTAAATTAGGAGAAAAACCAAGAGAGTATGATGTCCAGCAATCCAGGAGAAATGGTGGTTCAAGAAGATACGGTTAACAGGGGTCAAATGCTACTGAGAGGTTTCATATAAAGAGGACAGGGACGTTACCATTGGATTTTACAAAATAATAGTCATTGGTGACTCTAGCAAGAGCTGTTTCCGTTTATTGGAGTGGATAGAGGACAGAATAGAGTGGACTGAAGACCAGAAGTGTGGGTCTGATGCTGTGGGTGGCTCTATGTGTCTGTGTTTATGCTGGTGCCATGATATTTTGGTTACTATAGCTCTGTTATATAATTTGAAGTCAGATAATGTGATTCTTCCATTAGAATAGCTTCAGATATTCTTTGGTCTTGTGTGGTTCCATATAAATTTTAGTATTTTTTTTTTTCTATTTCTGTGAAGAATGTCATTGGTATTTTATAGGGATTGCATTGAACCTGTAGATTACTTTGGGTAGTATAAATATTTTAACAATATTGATTCTTCTAATCCATGAACACAGAATATCTTTCAATTTTTTTGGTGTCCTCTTCAATTTCTTACACCCGTGTTTTATAGTTTTCATTATGGAGGTCTTTCACTTCTTTGGTTAATTCCTAGGTATTTACTTTTATTTGTGGCTATTGTAAATAGAAATACTTTTTTATTTCTTTATCAAATTGTTCAATATTGGCATATAGAAATGTTACTGTTTTTTTAAATATTGATTTTATATCCTGCGACTTTACTGAATTTATCAGTTCTAATAGTTTTTGGATGGAGTCCTTAGGTTTTTTTCAAATATAGGGTAAAATTATCTGCAAACCAGTATAATTTGACTTCTTCCAAAATCTGAAACTTTTGAGCACCTGCATGATGCTCAAAGGAAATACTCATTACAGCATTTCAGATTTCAGGTTTTCAGATTAGGGATTCAATCGGTAAATATAATGCAAATATTCCAAAATCTTAAACCAAAATCAAAACACTCTGGTCCCAGGCATTTCAGATAAGGGGTACTCAAACCTGTAACAGACTTGCACTAAAGTTTAGTCTAACTGAGGAAGACTGCTGCACAAAGCAGGTAGCAACTTGCAGACATTGACTATCGGGCTTCAGTTACTGCCATGGTTGTATTCCAGTACTGGCCAGGTATCATGTTTCTGGAGCCCATTCCCCCATCAATGCCTTTCTACAGATTACTGTCCCCAACTCTTGTCTTTTTTGCTGTCTGGCAGAAAATTCAAAATGTTGTTCTCTTCATGGGAGGATCAATTAGTTCCAATTCATTTCAATCTCTACCCTATGCTCAGAGCTTTTCCTTCATAACTGAAAGACTCATTAATGTGTTTCCTTAAACAAACCAAGTGTCTTTGTTCTTCCCACCTGGACTGCAGAAACAGCTGCAGTTATTTAAACAACACTTGTTTCTTTCATAAAATAGCTTTTGCCAAATATAAAAGAATATCATGGTTAATAGATTCCTTAAAAAGGGAAGCACTACAAGAAACACTGATAGACATTTACAAATGTCTTTTTCTTATAAATAACGTATGACCATAGTTCTGCAACGTTATTTTCATGAGTTTATTCTGAAGTAACATAATCTAATGGGTTTCATGTTGAGACCAAGGAGGTTCTTTGTGCTTTAAGAAATCAAATCAACTTTACAGACCCATACCCAAAAAGAGGAAAAGAGGGGTATATTGCAATATTGATGAATGAATAAAAAATGTGCAACAATTTTCAACATTAATCCTATTGACTTTTAGATTAATTTGATGTTTAGGGGCAGGCCAGAAACATACTGAAGTCAAAGATAAAGTCTGTTCAGCTTATACTTTGAGGAAAGTATAGCAGTCTAATTATTTAGAGGGCAGAAGTAATTGTTTCAACTTTAATTCTGTTTTACAGAAAAAAAAAAAAGTGGTTCTAACCACATGGTTGCCTAATAATTAAAGCTATAAGTTTTCAAATAAAATTATATTAAAGGATTTACTTGTTGTAATGAAGTTTTAACTTTCTCCTGTGACAATAAGCAGGGAGAACTTTGAAAAGTATTTTGAAACTTTCCTCTTTTCTTCCTTGATCCTACCTAAGACAAGAAGACTAAAGAGTGTGTGAAACTGATAACAGTTCTAAGCAGGAACAAAACAAGATATCTTAAAAGAGTTTTTGTCTATAATAATCCCCCTACAATACACAGTGGAAAACATTGTAAGTTCATTTCCAAATGTCACCACAAAGAAAACGGTTCAGAAAGAAAAAGCCCAACTTGCTATCAGTACACATAGAAAATGCATTTCTATCCAAAGAAAATTACCAAAGGAAACAAAATTTGGAAAAACACTGTAACAACTGTACTCACACATCAGAAGTTGGAAGGAAGTTAACAGAAAGATAACAACTAATGAGAATCCCTGAACAAATCTTTAACTGACCCATCTCTGTCAACATAAACATGCTATATTCTTTTACTAAAGTCTGCCCAACACACCTCCCAGAAGCTACATCTTATAAGGAAGTTAAAGATTATAAAAGCTTTCAGTTATTGGTAATGATTTCTCTTTTCTCTGTTGTTTGGAGAATTATAACAAATATTCTCTGCTCAACCAATAAATATTTCAGAGACTACCACTTGCCCTAAATAACAAAACCAGCAATGTCTAATTTTCACACCCTTTGTTACCATCAGTCTTCACCTGTTTCAGAACCTCGAAGAACAGAACTTCTAGTTATCTCGGGCTTCTTTAAACATTGTAAAAGCCTAAGTTCTTAATTATCTGTTTGATATAACTATCAAGCAGATATAACTATCTTGATATAACTATCAAGCAGATAATTAAGAAGTTAGGTTATCACAGCTAAATCCAGAGGGCAGACTTTTGAAAAAGAAAGTGTTATATACATATCATCTAAAGATCACCTAGAAGATGAAAGGACTGTTTCTAGTTGTAGATTAAAAGCAGAATTTGATTCTAAGTCTCCCTATATTGTCTTTTGCTAGAATGCTTCAAGCCAAAATTGTATGATGGGCAGAAAGCAATTTGTCTAGGAAAAGTGCCAAATGAGAATTTGAATTTGACACAAGGGACTGTTCTCATTAAGTGAACTGTTAGATGCAGAACATATAATAAAACAAGACAAATCATCTCCTTTTTGTTGTAAAATATTATTTCTATTCTTTGAATCTTATTTTAAAGAAGTATAATAATTGCCAAATACATGAAGAGGCTCATTTCACAAAGTTTCAGTTAATCATGAGCTACATACAGCTCTTCAAATACATTTTCTATCCTCAGCATGAAGCCACTGTCCTTGAAAATATTTTAGAAAATGAAGATAATTGGAATGGAAAAAAGTAACTTTTAAGCCCTGAGAGTTTCAACTAGTGAATTAATTCAAATAATGCCAACCTTTGGAAATAAACAAGTACTTACAAAAACCACCTTCCCTGATAAGAAAAAAATATAACATACTAATATTGCCAAAAGGCTTTCTTATTCAATGCCTATTCTACTTTTTTTATTCTTCTTACCACTTTATTGACTATTTGGAGCAATTAAACTTAGAATTAAAAGAGATTTTTCTTTCCCTAAGCAACTATGGCTAACATTATCTTCCAAACATATCTGATATTCTTTGGAATCCAAATATAACAAAAAGTAATGGAGTAAAACTATTTGGAATAACTTCCTCAAGCTCCTGGTACACTCTTCAACAAATACATTTTGAGATGCTATTTTGTGTTGGACACTGTTCTAGGTACTGGAGATGTAGCAGTAGACATGTAGATAAGGATTCGATTCTATCAGAGAAGACAGATAATAAACAGAATAAGAATTAATCATATAGTATAACTTCAGGTAGCTATAATTGCTAGATAGCAAAATAAAACAAGATAAGAGGCTGGAGAATGATAGTGTAATTTTAGATAGGGTGGTCAAGGAAGACATCTGATAAGAAGACCTTTGACCAGAATAAAGAATGTGAGAGAAGATTCAAAAGTTTCAGACCCCTGAAATGACATTCCTTTTTTTAACTCAGCATTTACTGAACATTTATTATATTTCATGCAAGACCTAGGGGAAAGTGATACAAAGCAACTAAAATTGAGGTTCCTACTTTCAAAGGACTCATAGTTAAGTGGAGCAGATAACTTGAGAACAGTAATCCTTATATTGTGATTAGCTCCTTACAGGAGGGCAGTGTCAGACCAACAAAATCATAAAATAGGAAAGGGTTGTATTAGGTCGTTAACATTCTATCTCCTTTCTACACCAATTTCCCTTTCATCTAGTGCCTTAAGTTTTTCATTTGCATGTATACACATCTCTGCTTCCCAGCTACTATCAAAAAGTACCAAGATTCAGCAGCTTTAGAATCTTCTGATCTAAAACTATGGAAATGCATCTGGAGGCATTTCACAGGTTTTGGACCTTTTCTGAGCCTTTCTTCACAAGAGAAAATCCACTTGCCCACTAACCATTTCTTCTGTGAGATAGAACAGTGTAATGCAGCCCTCTAAGAGCAGATATTTGAAATTTAAATACAATCTTCCAGAGGTCCCAAAGGAGCCACTGAAATAGGGGAGGACATCTTTACCTCTGAGGGGAAGTTTTCAATGTCTCTCACATCCTATTTAACAAGAAAGTCTCTTATGCCAACTACATGTGTGGTTAGCACCCATGAAAAATCACACAAGTGAAAGTCAAGGAGGCTGGGATATTCAAGAAAAGACTCTTCAAACTTCCTCAGTAACCTGGAGTGTTAAGTTTCAAATTTCATCCGCTTTTGACCAAACTACTCATTGAGATAGAGGAGGGAAGGATGTGTCTTTAAGTCATTTAATATATGTGACTGTGACTCCTTTAGAAAAGAGGCACTTGGAAATAAAACAGCAAAGTCTTCAGAAATTATACAACCTGATTTTCTTTATTTTCTCTGATAGCAGCATGAGAATAAATGAATTGTTTGGAAACAGTCACATTTCTTTCATTCCCTCATTTTTCTAAGTGTTGGGTTGCCTAATTTTACAAGAGTTTCAGTAAACTTAGTCTATATATATTTCAAATCTGTATGTTAAAAATAACTTTATGTGTATATATATATAAACATGTGTATATATGTATATATATATATATATATATAATGTATTGGATTCTGTATCTAATTATATATTTTAATTTTTTAAACTTTTCTTATAAGGAATGAGAACTGAAATTAATCTTATGAAGGATAAGAAAAATATAAACAGGGTTCAGAAGTACACATTAAGGGTTACCCCCATACACTTACCACTTTCTACAATTATATGGTTAATGTGAATGCTCACACCTTAAATATATTGATTAAGGGCAAGGGCTATGCATGCATTGATTGCTATTATGTATCTCCAGCTCTATACTCTGCCTTTCTGTCATATAGTAAGTATATGCTCAAATATTATTTATTATTTGAATAAATGGGGTAAAAACGAAGGAAGGCAGAAAGGGAAGAAATAAGAAGGCTCAAGTTAGCTTATCATAGGCAAATACCCATGTATTGTTTTGGGTAGTCCAATACTACTTACTAATAATCAAAAACACTTAACAAACAAGTAAACTTAATAGAGTAGGTATAGTTATGGCAAATGAAAATGGGTTAACATCATAGATATCTGAGTCTCCTGAAACAATCAATTTCCTGAGAATTCCTCTGTACACTAAATAATTACTTGGGGCAGAGATGTCCTCAGTGCTGGCTGGTGTTTTGGGAAGAACTGCACTGCTGATGGACTGGGCAGCATCCCAGGGAGGCAAACAGCAGAGAGGTCCATAGTTCCTGAGCTAGCATATATGTATATAAGCCCCACAGCTACCCATAAACTTTGAGCAGCATACCTAAGAATGGGCTTTCCTTCCATCTCACTGATAGCTTTTGGTTCTTCTTTTAACCTGATTTCATGGAGATAAAAATATGAAGGACAATTCCTCAGTATAATTTTCCCTGGCCCACACAGCCCTTCAGATGGCCCTAGAGTCACAGCACCCTAGAATTAATATCCATGGTCCTATAGAAAGAGTAAGCATTAAAGGAATGAAATGACATTTGTGTTGGAGACCCTGACCTTGCATTACAATTGGATGCAAATCAGAACTTTGACTTGAGTGCATCTCAAGAGATTTCTGGAATGTTTACATGGATTCTCTGGATATAATTTAAGTCTATCTCCTTAAGTTCGATCTGGTAATCAGATTAGAACTGAAGAGAAAGCAGAAGCCAACTGATTTTGCAGTGTGGCTTTGTCTTAGAAACCTGCTGACACTGTTCCAATAACCATGATAAATTATGTGAAAATAAATGGATATGCTAAAGCAGGGATGGAATATCTTTAAATGTATGCCTAGTCACCTAATTTAGCATAAAGTCCTCATTCTCCCTAATCTAATCTGTATTATATAAGAGGTGTCATTTCTTTTTTCTCTCCTCTGCCCACCTTGCTGGGTTACTGTTCAAGTCCATCAGCAGTGTGGGGTTTCCCAAAACACTAGCCAATAGTGGAGCATCTGTGTCACCTGATAATTACTAGATTCCCAGAGATGGCAATAGGAGCTAACACATATTGAGAGCCTAGGTGCCAGACACTGTGCTGAAAAATAACAATAGTTTCTAACATTCATTGAGTCCTTACTACCACATGTCAGGTACTATGCAGGTTTTATATGTATAATCAACTTGCATTCTCATAGCCTTATGTACTAAGTACTAATATTATGAATCCTCACCTTATAGGTGCTAAACCTATCTGCCTCCATTAGTTAAAGACATCAGACTGTCATTCAGTGTAAATCCCTGGTCCATCATGTCCAGAATTCTGTCTGTCACAACAACAGCAGCAGAAGCTGCTAAATGCTTGACTGCTCTATTTCCTTTAAACTTTACAATAACACTATGAGCTAGGAACTATTATTACTTCCATTTTACAGAGAAGGAAAATAAGTTTTAATGAGGCTAAGAAATTGCCCAGACCAGGCCCAATGGTACGCAGCTACAATCCTAGCACTTTTGGAGGCAGAGATGGGAGGATCTTTTGAGGCCAGGAGTTCAAGACCAGCCTGGGAAACATAGTGAGACCCCCCCATCTCTATAAAAAAAATTTTTAAATAGCTGGCTATGGTGGTACATAGTTGCAGTACTAGCTACTCAGGAGGTTGAGGCAGAAGAAACACCTGAGCACAAGAGTTTGAGCCACTGCACTTCAGCCTCAGTAACAGGGAAACCCTAATTAAAAACAACAACAATAACACAATCACTTCCTAGGGCCACACATTGCACATAATTCACATGAGATGGATAAGACAGAACTTTAATTTCATGTTTCTTTGGCTCCAAAATCTGGGACCTTTCCTCTACTCTCCAGGGTCTCCTATGATTTCTATATTCAGGAGGCAAACCAAATATCCTTTATGTGAATTCTATATATGAGTTAGAGGGATTTTAAATTCAAAGTTTATTTTATTCATAACCAGAAATTACTTTAGTTAAAAATGAACAGTTGAGCTCCATAATTACTTTTGAGAGAGTCCCTTAACATCAGGATAAGGTTAGCGAAAAATTGTCAGATTTATTTCTAGCTCAATTTTTAAAAATCAGAACTTTTACTATTACAGTGTAGCTCTTTTGGGGGAATTCCCAAGAGTATTTTTAACAAGCAATAAGACATTCGTTTGTTATTCTTTAACTATTATATTTCAAGAACAGAGCATCTATTACCCACTGATTATGAGGGCTGGGTATTTCTCTCATAACAGATGGTCTTTTGTTCATGTCTCGATTCTACTGACTTTCTAATTGCTAATATATGTGTTATTACTAATTATACCTTAGTAACCTCACTCCAGTAAGAAGGCATTTATGGCTGTTTTTTTATAGAGCTAGGGTTTCAATTTTTATAGCTTTCTCATGAACTAGCTTCTAGACATGACATAAGGCTTCACACCATAGTTGAAGGTATAGTTTTCTTCAGATTTCTGTAAACAAAGGAAGAAAAGAAAAAAATACATTCTACAAGAAAGCAAAACATGCTACTAGAGAATACAGCCATTTTCTCCTAGGCTACTCAATTCCATACTTGAATACTCCCATTGCATGTCTGCCCAGTGACCGACCAGCCTTGGATTTATAATTGACTAAAAATAGAGAATCATAAATAAAATACTTGGCCTAGTGCCTGGACACATTATAAGTAAGCCCTCAAGAAATGGTAACAATTGTTATTCAGATGATTCTAATATGGCTATTTCTCAGAGAGCCATAGCAACACCTGCTATTTTTTAGCTATCTCACTCTGAGATGCTCCAATCTCCTTTTAGGTTACTCCCTCTCTGTTTAAACTCAATAGCTACATAGGGAATGTTAGAGATGAATATCGTGACAGTACATGTTGTAAATAGAAAAAACAAGGGGCTTTAGTAATTTGCTGGGAATGAAAAGTGAGTTAGTGCAGGAACCCAAATTAATAATAAATTTTCTTAACTCCTTTTTTTCTTATTTTCCCATAGATTTAGGCTTGAAACATATGAATGAACTAAGGTAATTTCACATGCATGATTTTATTTAAATCTCTTAATACCACTATTAGTTGTTGTTGTTGGTTTTTAAATGACAAAACTGAGGCTCAGAGAGGTTAAACTACATTTAACATAGTACTGCCTTACCATATGATATGTGTGATTATGGAATAAGCATAGTTTGGTTTATGATATAAAACTGTGGTCTAGAGAGGAACATAGATACTGAAATCACCATTTATAATACATCAACAATATTGCTCAAAGTGAGGCATATGAAAATTGCTATGGAATTACAGGAGAAGGCAACTGAAATGAGGCTTCGCAGAAGAGATACTTTTTGAGCTGAGGTTGGTAGAAAGGTAGGCGAAGGACATACTCAGCAGAAAGAATGCACATAAAAAGGCACAGGATAACAAAGAAACATGGTGTGTTCATTCATGGCTAGAGTGTAATAACCAAGAAGGTAGAGATTAGGAAGAGATGAGGTTGGACAGGTCAGATCATGCAGTGCTTTGCTCCTCTTGAGTAGCGGGTACATTTAAAAGTATTTTGAAAGACGAGTCTATGAAGAGTTTATAGCAGATATTAAAGCTCTATGTATTTTAACCCTTCCTATCTATTTCAATTGCCCTTTAAGAGATGCCTTCTGAAAATGCAAAGCCTTAACTCAAAGAAAGAGTCTAATTGTGGGAATTTCAGGCATATGTGGTGGCAGGAGCTACTTTTGACCAAGAGTGTTCTCTTAGTAACCCTTTGTGTTGCATTCAGTAGCTTGCATAAGAACAGATGAGAATCAGCTTTGATAGTTGCAGTCCTGAGTAACCACTATTTGCTGGAACATGTGAAATGCACTAGTGTCAGCCGTGTTTTTGCTCTTAATCACTTTTTTTCAAACTTCCCATCATAAACAGTCTTCTTCTTACCTTTTTTTTTTATTTTATGTTTTTCTTTTTATTTTTATTGCTAGACATGTTTCTACTCCCCCATGGCCTCTCCCCTACTAGTTCTATTTTGTTCATATTCAGGTCTTACTCCTGCTCTACCCTCTAATATGTTACTCTTTATTATACTCTATTATGCCACCTGTTTGCATTCTTCTCTATTTTTCAGTAACATTTTAATTGTATACTGAAAGATTTTGTGTCCTTAGGTTTTTTAGATCTAGAGTTTTTGATGTTTTTAAAAGTTATTCTCTCTCAAAGAACAATTCAGAAACTTAAAAGTGTGATCCAAGTGATCAGTAATTTTCCTTTGAGGAACAATCATCCCTTCCCCTTATAAACAAAATCTTACTTGCATAGTTATTTTTTTAATCTCTGAGTTCAAATTTATTAAAGCTGCAGTTAATTTTCACTTAATAAAAATGGTTTCTTCTGATATAAGTGTCCTATTTTTCCACAGGCATTTTTCCTAGAGTCCTTAGAGAAACTTAGCTTGGAAGATATACAGTTTTAAGAAGAAAATTATAATCATTATACATTCTATGCATGTCACAAAATATCACATGTACTCCACAAATATGTGCAAATATTATGTAACAATAAAAAATAAAGTGAAGCCATGTTCCCTAGGGAAAAATATTTTTATAACATCAAGGGCTAAAAAAACCCTAAGAAATCTTCCTTTATCATTTATTTTACTTGTCTCTCCACTTATACACAAGATATAAAAAAAAGAAATAATCATAAGCCATCCACATTCCAGATACTTCAGTTCAAGTCACTGAATACCCACTATTGTGCCTGGTGCTTATAATGCTAGATTTGTTGAGTCATATTAAAGGAGTCAAGGCAGTTATGGCCTGTTTACCAGTAGCTTATGAGCCAATTGTGGAGATAAAACAAATACATGTAACACTTTTTACATAAGGCAATATGTACTGAGACACTGATTATATGCTATAAGACATAATAGAAGAAAGAGATCAATGTGGAAGAAGAGTCGTCCTGAAAAAATCTGTGGAGGAGATAAGGCTAGAGCTAGGCTTTGAATAATGAAGAGGATTTTCAGTAGTCAGAAGGGCAAAAAATTAGGTATTTCAAGAGAAGAAAATTTTAAAAGTAGATGATTTCTTCATAGAGAAGGAGAATTATCAGGATAAAGGGCTGGAGTACTACTCTCCAGAAGCCTCTCTAGTTTCCTCACCCATACAAACAAGCAAGAACTAAAACTCTCTCAGCCTCTACAATCTAGGATGTTTCTATTCTAGGGTCCTGGTGACAAGATACCTCTGTCTTTGATGGGCAGGAAGTATGAAGACCTTATAAGGGTGAAGGAGAGTATCTCTACTTTTTTCAATGTGGTTCTTCTGCAACCCTCTCTAGTACTTGTGGAACAGTATCATGACATCTGCTCCCTTCCATCATCACAATCAGCCCTGAGGATGCAACTCTGATACTGCTGTTCTGTTGGCATAGCTAGAAGCGCAAAAGGAATGGGGATCAAGCCAGAGATCTCACTCAGGGTTTCCAATAACAGTAGTTTTTAATCTTTTCTAGGGTCATAGAGTTGTCCAAGACTCTGATAGAAGCCACAGGACATCTCACACATGCACTTGTCTTCTCTTTTCTTTAATTACAGCTTACAATATTCCATTCGATTACTTCCCACCTGTTACATTTAAGAAACAGATGGAGGTAAAGCAAATATAACAATATCAAGACTCTACTCTAGTGTTCCCAAACCAGTGTGCATCACAATCACCTAGAGAGCCTGACCAAAATAAATATCTGGATGAAGGAAGTTCCCTGACCACACTTTGAGAAACCCTGCTCCATGGTCATCTAACCTTACTAAGTCCTTTTCACTTGGCACATTGATAAATGAGTTTTACCACCAGAGATCAAATCAGAATAACTCATTTATTTTTATAAAAGATATAGATAGGGAAATGATTATGAAGCAGAGAAACTACAATAAAAGAAAATGGAAAAAAAATTTGATTTCATTGACTGATTAACCTGAGTGCTGCAACTTAACTTACTCTTTGTTGAAATTTTATTGTAACATAAATTAGAACTTGATAATTTTGATAATTTTGCATTTTCTTTCTCTCTCTCTCTCTTCTCTCTCTCTCTCTCTCTGTGTGTGTGTGTGTGTGTGTGAGAGAGAGAGAGAGAGAGAGAGACAGACAGAGAGACAGAGATAGAGAGAGAGAGAAAGCCTTGCCTGTGCTTTAAGGACTAGTTCTACGCACTAGCACCCAGTTGCTACTAAAATACACATTAATAATAGGCCCATAATATCTGCATTCATTAATTTTCAGGAACTCAATTATTGCTTAAAGGCCATCTGAATATTGTCCTTTATCTGAAAACCTAGAAAGCCCTGATGCCTTTACTGTACATGAACCTCTGTATATCCTTCCTTGCCATAGAATTGTATTTCATTCCACTGACAGGCATGAAAGCATTCATCCTCTCTCCCTCTCTGTTAAGGACTGATTTGTGCATCCCAGAGAAAAAAAAGGTAGGAATGTCACAAGATCTATCTTCCTTGCTTTGATGCACAGATTCAAACACCATTATTTATACCCTATACTAATCACTGGTAAATCTTTGCCTTTCTGAGGCATCATAAGTCCTATTGACATTCAGATGGTTATCTTACAAAAGTGTAGACAAGACAAAACTTGAGATGTTTGTAAATCGAAACATTATCTTTTGAAGTCTCCCAAAAGTGAGGTGGAAAAAACGTCTTTAAATAATCTATCCAATAATTAAACATGGTTCCTGTAGGAATCTTTTAATTTTTTTTAGGAGCTAACTGCTTTTTTTGTTGTTGTTTTGAGGAATGCTCCTTTAAGGGGCATCTGAGGTTACTTACTTTTTTTTTGCCATAGGAATCAATGCACCTGACTAATTGTCAGGTGAATGATGAAACAGTAGTAAATACTACTATTGATATTAATAATCATACCATCACAATTCCACTCCTAGGTATATACCCAAGATATAAGAACATGTATACCCACACGAAGACTTGCACACAAATGTTCATAGCAGCAGCACTAGCCAAAAAATGGAAACAAACCCACATGCTACATGCTCATCAACTGATAAATGGATAAACAAAATAACACAATGTAATATTATTCAACCATAAAAAGGAATGAAGTACTGATTCATCCTACAACATGGATGAACCTTTGTAACATCTTGATAAGTGAGAGAAGTCAAACATTATTTGATTCAATTTACATGAATTGACCAGAATATGCAAATCCATAGAGCCTGAAAGTAGAGAGTAGATGCCAAGGGTTAGTTGTGATTAAAATGCTCTAACTGGATTATGGTGATAGTTGAAAAACTTGGCAAATTTACTAAAAATCATTTAATTATACAATTAAAATGGGTGGTTTTATGGCATATAAGTTATGTCTCAATAAATTTGGTTTTTAAAAAAGCAATTAAAAAGCAAGAAGAACAGCTGGAATGACACTTTTTAATATTTTAATGAAAGGAGGAAACTGGTGGAATCATAATATTGAGAATTAAATATTAATGCCATTTTCAATTTATTGAACATTTAATACATAGCAGGTACTTCACTAAGTGATTATACATATATTTATTTATATATAATTTGCTAATTATCATGATATATAAAATATATATCAGGTACTTCACTGATTATATATAAATCATATATATAAAATTATAAATATATATACATAATTGAATTGTTGTTACCACCTTTACATATGAGGAAGCAGGCTCATAGAAATTAAGTAAATTGCCCAAGGTCATACAACTAGTAAAGGATGGAGTCAGAATATGGAGTCAAGTCCATGATTAACCAAATGCTGTAAGTTTCAAGTAAATTGTTATCCCAACTCCCATTCAAGATCTTACTACCAAGTTCTCAATATTGCCCCCTCTCCAACCATCCTGTGCCAGTGGCCCTCAGCAGGAGAGTAATTTATCCTCAGAGTCTCCCTACTTCCTATAGCCTCTACCATGGAGTTGTAAATAAATTGAAATATTTTTTAAGAAACAATTTAAATTGCTATGGTCAGAAATTGCTTTGAAGCTGGGACTCATGCAACACCATAAAACTTTGTTAATTCTAAATTTTCTAGTATTCTAGAATTATCTAATTATTTTGACTAATTTCTTTTTAGCTCACCTTTCCTCAGGTCCAGTCCATGCAGCAAATACCAAGCAGCAGGTCTAGAGCCTTTGGCAAGCTTATTTGGCAAAGACCCTCAAAAACATTCATGATGGTGTAAGAATGGGTAAATCAAAGATGAAGCTGCACAAATGCATTTTGCTTAGCATTGCTATCTAAAGAAACTTTGCTCCGGAATGCTATTAAGGGGTGGGAAATGGCTAATTACCACAGTGACATTCGCTTTCTTCTATTAAATCTTCTAATATAAACATTAAAAGAAGCACATCGTTCCCTTCTGGCTCTAACTAGCAAACTTAAAAGTCTTGTAGAAGAGAAACAAATGATGATAAAAAGCAAAACTGTATCTTTAAAAAAAAAAAATTCTGTTACCACCATAACAGGCATGAGTAAAACCTTTGTATCACAGTAGGTAATAAAACAGGAGGAAATGTGCACACTGCCAAGCTACCAAGTGCTATTTTGGGAAAAACCTCTATTTGCACTATGTCAGATCGGCATTTCTGGGTTAATAGAATGTACCCTAACTTTCAGGGGAGCCACTCAAATATGCAATTCTCTATTTACTCTTGAGACCTACCTGCCTTTAAAATGATTCGACTAAAAACAAAAACAAAACTCTACATAAAATATGACAAAAATCATTTTGCAAGATAATACAAAACCCTTAAAGACACAAGGTAAATGACTAAATATTATACAGTAAATTTTAAAAATAAAATATTGGCTTAAAAAAACATTACAGACAGATTATTTTCTAGAACGTCTGTGGATCTCAAAGCTAAGCTTCTTTAAAGTAGTAGGTAAAGATTTCTGCAAAGAATCGTAAGAAGTAACACATACTGTGAGAAAAATACTCCATTAAAAGCACAGTGTTGGAAAGTTACACATAATGAAACAGTATTACAAAGAGAAAAAAAACACTATTTTTATCACATTACTTCTCTAATTGAAAATCTATTCAAGCCAAACAATAACAAGTACTTATCATTAGTCAGAATGCCACCACTCTCTTTTTGTAATTTTGGTCAAATTTCTTTTTCTCTTTTAGTCATGATTGCACCCACTGAAGGTCCCTTCCAGCTTTGAAAGCCTAGGACAATGCCTTCTGCTTCTACTGAGTCAACTGTACCATCTAGTAGTATGGCACCAGCTTTTACTTCCCAAACCCAAAGAATGGTATCAAGATTGTTTATTTACTTGTCTTATATACACTGTTACTTGCCTACAGGCCAGGCAAGTAACAGTGTTTTATATAGCCCTTTCCAATATGGGCTCAGAGGCCTCATTCAGACTTCATTCTCTTCTCACTTGTTCCAGGTTTCTGTATCATTTCTGATCTCACCACTAGGTCTTTGTAGTATATCTACATTATCAGTTCACTTTCCCACAGTGACTCTCACATAATTGCCCTTATTAAAATGATCAGTGACAACCTGATGAGTGATCTGTGTGTGTGGTGGAGGTGGGGGTAGTATACTAGAGACTAAAGCTTAGTAAATTAAGAGAATAACTTTTAGATAGTATAATTATAGGTGACAGACGTATGAGTGAAGGAAAGGAAATGTGTGAGCCTTCCTGATGCCAGAAATTGTACCGTATGTGGGCTACCTCTTGCTCATATAAACAACATAATTCTGGATGAGAATGGTGTTCACTACATCAAGATTAGAATTCCAAACTCTATTTAGTCTGCTTAGTATTCCTTATTTGACGAGCAGAGACTGGAATGCACAGTACCATTTACAACTATTTTATAAACATATATTACATATTAGAGGTGGGAAGGTCCAGGAGAGATAATATAGCTAGTTCAGTACAGAGAACCTCCAGAGCTAAAGAAAACTACCTAAAAAGGCATGGTGGTTTGATATACAAGGAAAAACTCTATAATAACATATACATTGAAAAATAATAGTCTATGGTGTATGAAACAGAAAAAAAATGTTTATCTCTTTGATTAGAAAGTATATTTGTCACTAAAAGAGTTGTGTTATGGTTTGAATATTCTCTTCAAAACTCATGTTAAAACTGGGTTGCCATTATGGTAGTGTTAAGACATGGGAGGTGACTGGAGCATGAGGGCTCCATCTTCTTCAACTTCATGAACGAATTAATACCATTATTGTGGGATTGGGTGTAGTTAGCACAGAAGTTTGGCTCCCTTTTCCTCTATCTTATGTGCTTTCACCCTCTTACCCTTCCACCTTCTGCCATAAGATGACCCTCACCAGATGCCAGCATTATGGTCTTGAATTTCCCAGCCTCCAAAACGGTGAGCCAAAATAAACTTCTTTTCTTTATAAGTTACTCAATCTGTAGTATTCTGTTATAGCAAACGAAAACAGACTAAGACAGATAGTATTGGTTATTAATTATTTTAGCATTAGTAAGTAACCAAGTCCAGGTCAAGGTATAGTGTTTATAGTACTAAAACAATTCTGAAGTTTTCTACTTTGCCTTTGTAGTTCCTTACCATAGACTTTTCTCTTCTTGGCATTTCTCTTCTCACTTGTTCCAGGTTTCTGGATCATTTCTGATCTCACCACTAGGTCTTTGTAGTATATCTACATTATCAGTTCACTTTCCCACAGTGACTCTCACAGAATTGCCCTTATTAAAAAGTACATTTCAAAGAAAACATGATTATGTAGTAATTGAATGTTCAATTTTCCTTAAAAGGTAGGAGTGGAGCTCTAGCGTGTATGGCACTGTGCTTAACATAAATTATTTTTACCTTTGACGCTGGTGGATTTTAGGTCTATAATCTTAGCATCGGAAGAAGCCTTAAGGATTGTCAGGCCCTGCTGTCACCCAGTTTAAATCCTAAATCCTATTTATGTCACTAGGATTTAAATTAGGATGGAATTTCCTCCTTCAGCACAAACAAAGAAGTTATACTTCGAGACTGAGTCAAATAGTTGTAGATATAGCTGGCCCATGGAATTTTATTATGATATTATACTGGAAAAACAGCACTGGCTTGTATCAGAGGACCTAGGTTTAGTTTAGTTCTGGACAAATCACATGGTTTGGGCCATAGTTTCCACATCTATAAAATAAGGATGTAGGACCATATATCAGCATTCCAAAGTTGTTTCTGATGAAGAGCTATTATTTTTAATTTCCCCCAAGTCTGAAGAACTGTTTGTTCAACAAATAACTGAGCACCTCTCATTAGTCATAGTTCTGTCATTATATTTTACAATCAAAGACAAGAAACTTCATTTCTTTCCATTTCATTATCCTCTTCACTTATCTTTGTATCTGCTTCAGCACCTAACCAAGACTTTCACTAATGGAAGAACTGGGGATATAAGTTGTTGGCAGGCATGAAATGCAGTTATAAAAGTAAATCACAGGTGGGGAATAAGAAAGGCAGCTGTCAGCCCCTTGAGAAGGGACTATAATTGCAATGATTGTTCTCACAATTGACCAAGGAAGAGTTAAAACCATGGGTAGATTGAAATTTAATAATTTTAGGTCCTAATTCTAACTCACTCATCCCAAGGCTTAAAGGCTCTAACAAGGAGTGTAGTTATTCTACCTATGTGGTGGTAGAGATTATGGTGGTAGCAAGGTGTCTCAGCTGGGACCCAACAGTGACACAATCTCAAAATGTGTTCTTCGTTCATGCTTGAAAACTGTAGTTCTTAGAATTCCAGCTGAGCTTAAGTGCCCAATAATTGATGAACTGATTTGTAACCTTGTGGGATAAAAATTTACTCTTAAATGCATACAGTAATTGCCTGAGACTTACCCTTTGATTTCTTCAGTAGAGCTCAGAATTCTAGGGCTAGTCGTCTACATCTTCCTTGAAATCAAATGCCTACATGAGTATCCTGAGAAAGTTACATACAAGGAGCTGATGTTGCTTCAAATTAATCAAACATATCTTTTAACTGAGCAAGAAATATCAGGTATTATTTTCTCTTCTACAAGTTGTTAGTAATATATATTATATGTGTATACTAATATTTACATTGTTTTCTCTCCAGATGAAGTAAATACTTGTGAGATGTTTCCTTCTAGTCACTCATAAATGTCTACATAAAACCAGTCATAAAAGGCCTTATTCCATAAACCCCATTTGCTTTCCCCCTTTCTGAAGTAGTTCTGGTCAAAGTTCATAAAGTAAAAGTGACACAAATACCCACTAGGAGGGGAAAAAAACATCCAATATGACTTTCTCAGAATTAGCAGGATTAATCACAGATGATAATTGTGTTCACAAATCATGATAATGCATCATATAATCTCATTAAATTTTGAAGCACCATGGCTTTTAGAGAGACAAAACATAGCAAAAACCTACATTAGGTAAAGATAAAAATCCCCTGTGTCTGAGATCACAGAATGAATTTCTTTTACTTGTCTTGCCCCTTATCTATACAAAATAAAAGTTTCCACATATATGAGAAACAGAAATTATTACTTTTGGAGAGTTCATTTCCATACCAAAAGTCTGCTCATTACTTTAAAAGAATAATATTGTAATCTATGATTTCTGAACAAAACTACAGGTAACATTTTCTTAGGGAGCACAAGCCTGAGAAGGCTAAAAATTCTCCCCTCTGTTATTTAAGTTTGTATAGTTTTACAAAAACTAGCTGAGAAATTAGAAATGACTAGATTTTTTTTTGTTTTTTTGAGACAGAGTCTCCTTTGTAGCCTAGGCTAGAGTGTAGTGGGGCATGATCTCAGTTCACTTCTACCTCTGCCTCCCGGGTCCCAGCGACTTTCCTGCTTCAGCCTCCTGAGTAGCTGGTAGTACAGGCACATGCCACCACATCCGGCTAATTTTTCGTATTTTTAGTTGAGATGGGGTTTCACTGTTTTAGCCAGGATGGTCATGATCCCCATGACCTGCCCGCCTTGGCCTCCCAAAGTGCCGGAATTACAGGTGTGTGCCACCGTGCCCAGCCAATATTAATTGTTCTTTATGAAGAGTTGAACTCTTCAACTTTTTTGTGAGGACTCCCAGAATTTTTGTGAGGACTAGACTTCAGAATTTTTGTGAGGACTCTTCAGAATTTTTGTGAGGACTAGACTTCACAAAACTTGGAACTATATGGTGAACTAAAAAGGTAGAGGGAACTAGTAGGCCTATAATATAAGCAGAAGAGGGGGAAAGAGATACATACAAAAAGAACTATAAGTGAAAGAAAGAAGTGTTCATGGTAGTAAAGTACAATCCTTAATGTAATGGAGCAGTGCTTTGCTGACATTAATGTACATAGAAATCACAGGGATATCTTATTGAAATGTACCCCATCAGTCTGGGGTGGGGCCTGAGATTCTGCATTTATGAGCTCCCAGGTGATGCCCATGTTGTTAGTCCATGGTACACAGACATATCCATGTTTATAGACAACCAAGTTATTAAGTAGTCCGGGTTGTTACTGACCAACTAAACTGGTTATTTAAGATCAACATCATTAAATCTTTATTAGGCACTACCCTATGTGAGGCATTGTAGGAGGCTACAGGAAGATAAAATCTTTGTTTCTTTCCTCATTAAACTTACAATTTAGCTGGATACACAATACTTACAGGGAATAGATTCCCCCAAAGTCGTAGAAATAATCCTTCATGCCCAGATTTTGTGATTTGCCCTCTGTGCAACATGGTATTCAAATACTTTCTTAAAAGAATCCAGAGACAGGGTAGATTGGGGTAGAAGGAGAAAGGCTCAAGGCATGAGCACAGAACATACATGGGGGATTTAATTTCACAGTCTGAAGCTATTTCACAGGTGAAATTTTTCCATTAACATTAAACAAAGCAGTTTTCCTCCCCCACCTCATTGAGGGGTGAGGACATTTTAACCTTGAACCAAATGTGTGAATTGAATTTAGATAACATCATCTCACATTCTGCAGATGAAACTTCTTAACATGTAAAAGAGGGGTATGGTGAACACCATTTTAAGGCAAATTGTAGTAATATCTCAGTATCGAGGTACCACAAGATCCTTACGGGTGGAAATAGGATTCAGGGTCTCCTCAACATTTTCATCCTTTGGTGAATTTTAAACACTAAATGTGAGCATAATTTGATAAAAATAAAGTTATATTTCTTAACCTTGTAAAGTACATGCTCCTCAAAATTTTCATTCTTAGCATAATTTTCAATGTTAAAAATAGGTAGAATTCTAATAAAAATGAAATTATATTGCTGAACTCGGAGAGCCAGATACCAATTTTTATCACAAATTCAACCTGTTCTCATTTCATGAACTGCATGTTTCTCGTACATTGTAATGACTCAAGATGGGAAATTTTTTTTTAGAAAAAGAAGTCTACCTCTTGCATTGTAAAAGTTTTTAAAAATAAGAAAGAAGTTTCTTTCATGTTAGTGATGTCAGCCTTTTTTAATAAGACTTCAAAACACTGCTGCCAGCTTTGATCTCTTTCTGTCCAAGCATTTTACTTTATTTTCACCCATTCTTCAGGTTGCTTATCTTGGTCACTCATCATTTGAAACCAAGTTACTCTCCTTTTCTGATGACTTGGAGCGTTAAAACTGCCTCAGCAGCAGAGATGTGTGTATTGAAAACAGGATATCAAGACATTCATAGTGAATGGGCTGCCCTTTCTGGTGGTGGATAGATGATCTGGAACTATAAATGTCTTTTATGTGTAAAGATTCTTCAAGCTTTGGAAAAAGAAATCTCAGGAGTGACATGTCTGACTAATTTTTCCCTTTTTGTTACATTTCTATAACCTTCTTGAAATAAAATTGGAGAAAACCCAATTACATGGATTAGATGAAATAATATCTGCAAAGTTCTTAGAATGATGTCTGGCACATAGCAAGTACTCAATAAATATTAGCTATTTTAATATCAATTATTATTTCTCATGGAAGAGAGTAGGAATGACCTCTGCAAGTTTGAATCTGAGTGTGTAGGGCCTGGAGGAGGGGAATGCGGAATACAGAAACACAGAGAAAAATAACATGAGTAACAAATGTGCATGGAAAGATAACTAAGACAGAGAGTTGCAGAATCACATGGAAGATATAATACAGAAGAAGAAAGACTCTTTCTCCCATTCTTACTACGTGGCCCAGTTACAGACTAACAACACTAACAGAAACTTGCTCCAAAAAAGTTGAAACATGGGGAAGAAAATTATGCAAAAATACACCCAGGATTTAAAAAAAAGGTAATTATCTTTCTATAACCCTCTGGTTTCGGAAGGGGAAGGCATGCACATGCACATGAGAGAGAGAGAGGATAGAACGTAAATATGATATGAAAAACTGCTAGACTTTGCTGTGTTCACCTGTAAAACCAAATCTATAAATGAAAGATTTCAAACGTTTGGTATTTTAAGAAGCATCTGGAGCAAGGACGAAATTCAGCATCCGTATTTAGGATGATAATGAAGTACTCCAAATTTCAATCAAAATTTTTATCAATTCTTTTATGGCTCATCGATTTTAGAAGTCACATCAGATTTCACTCTTATTTTTACTGTATACTTATACTAATGTAGAGTAATAAAAATTAAATGACATGCTGAATGGTGATTTAAAAACAGCTGTGCATTGCATACTTGGGAGAGACTAAAGGGGCAGGAATATAATTTAAGCATATCCTGGGTGGCTTTCCTCCTCAACACTGATGCAAAGGCAAAACTATTACATCTGAATACCACCACAATGGTGAAAATAAAAGGAATATTTAGAAATCCCATTGACTGTATCCTCCCATCCAGAGTAATACCATTATCTTAAACAATTAACCCATTTCTTTGCCAATCTTAACAACTCTCTGAGACATGCAAAACCTTAGAATTCTCACACAGGATTTCAATTAAAAATTATGCATCACATAATATTATGATGGTGTTTACAGAACTAGATCACCTAAAACTGTGAATCTTCTACAGCATCATAGAACAATTTTCTTTAAGCCATTTTCCTCCTTAAGAATACTCTATTTTAAAAGGCCTTAATTTAGAATTTCTTCAGAAAAATTGTCCTTTTCTTATAGGATTAACACATAATGACTTTGGTGTGTGGGGTGTATTGGGAGATTGGAATAATGGCTACTGATATTGTTCATTCTAGGTAGGAGGATATTATATCTAAACAATACAAATGCCACCATTGGCTGGGCACAGTGGTTCATGCCTGTAATCCCAGCATTTTAGGAGGCCGAGGTGGGCAGATCATCTGAGATTAGGAGTTCAAGACCAACCTGGCCAACATGGTGAAACCCCGCCTCTACTACAAATACAAAAATTAGCCAGGTACAGTAGCACGCACCTGTAATCCCAGCTACTTCGGAGGCTGAGGTAGGAGAATTGCTGTAACCTGGGAGGCAGAGGTTACAGTGAGCCAAGATCACATCATTGCACTCTAGACTGAGCTGACAACAGTGAGACTCCATCTCCCCCCACCCAAAAAAAAGAAAAAAAATGCCACCACTATGAAAATAAAGTTTAAGGTTTTCTTTCCCAGAGAGTTCATGGACCATCATTTATAAGATTTAAAACATTCAATTCCTTCATGACTTCAAAAAGGATTCCAAGACCTCATTCCCCAAATCAAGGAGAAATTTCAAAATATGTAAAACACAATCTAGATCACAAAAGGTACTATTTAAGTGTAGTTCATTTCTACCTATCATTCATAAACCAAAATTACTAAATGGGTGGGCTTTCAAAGTATCCTATGTATGCTAGCTCTTCTTTTCACTCTCCTTCTTTGTTAGGCTTATCTTCATTTTACACTCAAACTTGTTTTGTGATATTTTCCTGTCTCCCTGTAAACTTGATGTTTTATTCCTTGAATAGATCTCCCTTTGTCATACCATGCTTTTTTAAATATAGCAGTTCAGATATAGAAGACCTCTTTATCTCCTATTATTTTTATTGGTGGATGACAGGCAGAACCCTTTGGACCCTATTGAAGGACTTTTAATGCTTTTGCATTTCTATTCTGTGCCATTTCCTGCTTGCACTCACTCAATTTCACACAGCTCTTGCTGCAATCTTCCGAAATTCGTTCTGCAGTAACTCATCGCTTTTATTTTTACCTCCTTTGCTTTCACTTTGGTCCCAATTACCAACCTAACTAGATTTTGATTTCTGTTCACTTCAGGAGTACCTTCACTTTTCACATCATCTTTCACTCTTTTGATATGCAAACCTGAGCCAATGAATTGCTTCTGCTTTTTCTCCCCTGAGTTTACCTACTATGTAATAGGAAAGCCCTTTACCATGTTCTTCTCACATTGCTTGGTGTATCCATCTATTAAGATCCTATGGTTAGAACTATAGTCACAGAGCTTCACTTTAAAAGATGCCCAATTTACCAATGAAGTTTATTCTACTAAGAATCAACACTCTCCTAATGCCTTTGCTTTGGTTTCCTCCTTGAGAAAGCAGTTATTCAACTATTCTTGAGTTTGTTTGACTTGAGCTTTAACTGCTTCATCTTCTTTCTTCTGGTTAGAATGGTTTATTTGAAAAGCTTCACATAGAGACAAAACAGTCAGATCACAATGATAAAGCAGGTTGAGTCTCCTGAAGGCTAGCTTTTTCATCTTGATTTGCTCATTGTCTACTGAATGAAGTGAAAGAACTCAGTTCCTTTGCAAATGATTACACTGATTAGCAAAGGGCCAAAAGAGAATTACTCTCTACAGAGTAGACCAGAGAGGAGATATTCAGAATCCTGGAGACTAGATATAGTCCTCTGAATACTACAGGTATTCTGTGCAGATCATACCAGAGGCAACATTAGGAAGTCTAGTCAGGTAATTGGCATCAAGAAGATCCAACATTAAGCAACATAAGACATCTTATTAGGTCAGTAGGACCAACTATTATGGTATAACCTCGTACTAAAAGTTTAGCTGGCAGTGTCAGAGGGTGTCAGGCACAAGGTAAGGAAAGCAAGTGGTGGTAAACAAAAAGTAGGAACCCAGTTGCTTAAACTTCAGTACAAAGCAGGAAGTTGGTCACAAGGAATAAGCAAGAGGCAGAATAGAAGAAGGATGACGTGCTGCAGGGCTAAGAACTCCAGTGGACCTTTCTGTTAATATTTCCTCTGATTAGGGACCAGATTCATCTTCAGGTGTTGGAACAATGTTAGGGATTAAAATGCCCCATTCATGGAGGCTGACGGCAGGGAGGCAGCAAGCCAGACTTCTCATTATATCTGGAATTCAATACAAATAGATTATTTTCTTCAGTAATTATATTTTAATTATAACCAATGTGTAGTTCTATGGACTTCATATAACACATCAGGACTAGTGTAACGTTTTCAGCAACAGGCACCATTTTAATGTAATCTTTAATATTTAGAATGTTTAAAAAATATCAGAGATTAGAGCTTTTTGAAATTATTTTAAAACCTTTACTAATTCAAATTTATTTTATTTTGTACTTCAGTCAATGCAGTTATTGAGTACATGAGTGTTTCTTTAGAAAAAAGCCAAGGTCAGTGAAGGAATCATAATACCATTTTTGAACATGAGTAAAATAAGGTACCAACAGTACAATGGTTGGTACTTATTGATACCAACTATTGGTATGATAGTACAATCAGTACTTTAGACTCCCATCATAATCTCAGGTAGGGTCCATATCATTTTAGCAGATTGCAAACAGACCCCAAACTCCCAGTGCCACCCATGAAAGATCTCCAGCTTGTACTTGTCTTTATGGTGTCCCAAATACCCAAAAACAATTCTCTGTTTTCTGTTGAGCCACTAATCCTAAGGGATTTTTTAAAAATCTAGAGCTATAAATGGAAAGTAGACTTCTAATTCTAATTACAATTCCATTGTAGTAACAGATGTCCTTCCTCTGGAGCTTAGGCTAGCTCAAAAAAATAATCTGCAAAAAAATCTTTCAAGAAATATTGTTAAGTACCTTGTTGAGAGAACATATTCCATATACAAGAAATAGCACAGTAAAAATATAATCATATATGATTGTCTAGGGAGTGAATCTATAAAGGCTTTGAGAAGGAAATGAAAGAGGAAAAAGAAGTTGTGGAAGGATAGAAGACCCACAGAGGAACAAAGATACTTAAAAGAATTAGAAACAGCAGAGAAATTAGAAAAGTCTTATGCAGAAAAAATAAAGAAATGTTATGAGTGGGAGGGGTAATAATGTTGAAGTAGATTAAATGGCAAAGGTCTGAGTAAGAAATTGGAAACACCAAGAATGAAATGAAATGTTTGCATTGTACATAGGGGAAAATATCATGTAGTATTATCACATACATAGGTCAGCATGTATACTAGAACTAAAGCAAGCTGGGGGAAATTTTTCAGTCTCCACTTGGATGTCTGGTTTTCATGTAGTCACAGTATACACACCTTGTGCAGAAAAAGGAGGTGCCTGCAAACAAACATAAAGCTTTTTGTTGTAACACCCATGTATATGGGAAATGTCCGTATTTAGCAGACCAGACTATGTGAACATCAGGCAACATAAATAACATAAAAAATGAGTAACATTTGTTGATCTTAGCTATAGAATTTATTAGGAGCCACTTCTTTTAGTTTCTCCTTCAAGTTCCAGAAAGTTTTTGGAGACCATACAACTGTGCAGATTGGCCTCACTTTAAATGCATGGCTACAAATCTCAAATGGCACACAACATTGCCTAGAGATGTTGCTACACTTCCCTAGTATGTTTACTTCTGCACTTTGAAAAAATATTTCACACCTTCTCCACTGTCTTCAAATGAGCTGCAAGAGCTCATCTCCCTGCCCTGTCTTCCCACTCCTACCCGACACTCTCCCACTCCATGTACACATAATCTCTTGGCACACTCTCTGCCTTCTATTGTTACAATGGATGGTGTGTTCCTGTTTCAATTAAAGAGCTGCATCTAGATTTCTCAAGACGGCACTCCTGCAATTATCCTTTCTCTCTCGTGCAATCAATTCTCCTCCCTATGGGATCATTCTATCAGCATTTAAAATACTCTAAACTGGGCACAGTGCCTCATGCCTTTAATCCCACTCTTTTGGGAGGCTGAGGTAGAAGGATCACTTCGAGCCAAAGGTTTGAGGCCAGCCTGGGTCACATAGGGAGACCCACTGTATGTCTACAAAACATAAATGTCAGCTAGGCATGGTGCCACATGCCTGTAGTCTCAGCTACTCAGGAGGTTGAAGAGGGAAGACCCCTTAAGTCCAGAGTTTCAAGGTTATAATGAGCTATGTTTGCACCACTGCACTCCAGCCTGGGTGTCAGGGCAAGATCCTCTCTCGAAAATAAATAAAATAACAAAATACTATAGTATTCCCCTCACCCCTTTTTAAGAAATAAGGTCTTGCTCTGTCACCCAGACTGAAGTACAGTGGTGTGATTATAGCTCACCTCAGCCTCGACCACTTGGGTTCAAGCAATTCTCCTACCTTAGGCTCCTGAATAGCTGGGACTACAAGTGTGTGCTACTATGCCTGGCTGATTTTTCACTTTTTGTAAATACAGTGTCTCACTATGTTAACCAGGCTGGTCTCAAAGTCCTGGGCTCAAGCGATCCTCCTGCCTCAGCCTCGCAAAGTGCTAAGATTACAGGCATGGGCCACCGAGCCTGATATACCTTCTATTTTAATTAAAAAAAAAATACACAGGAAAATGTCTCCTGGTTACTATATTCTTTTCCTGCTACTGCCCCATTTCTCTACTTTCTGTCAAGGCAAATCTTGAAAAAGTTGGCACATTCACTGTCTACACTTCCTCACTCACATCCCCTCCCTCATTCTACTCCAATGAGGCTTCTGCCACTACTTCACCAAGGTCACCAATCACTTCTATGTTTCCAAATAGAAATTCTCTGTCTTCACTTTACTTGATTTTTCAACACCATATGTTAGTTGACCACTTCCTTCACACTTCCTATACTTGTGTTCTTTGTTGCCACTTCTTTTTAACTTCTAACTCACCAGATGTTCCCTATCTCCTTTGCTGGATTCTCCTTTGTTGTTCAACTTTTTTATGATATCATGCCCCAGGACTCTGTCTTTGGCCCTCTTCTTTTTCCTACAAACTATTACTGGGTGATGGTCTTTTCTCACAGTTGGTGTTTATAGTTACATGCTTAGGAATCCTAAATTTATATCTTCAGCTCTGACTTCTTCCCCAAATTCAGAGTCTTATGTTCAATTTATTACTTGACTCATTAACTTGGATATCTAGTAAGTATCTCAAATTCAGTATCTCCAAAACAGAACTCTTGATTTCTACCCCCAACCAGAAACTGTCTCTCCTCTCTTTTTTATCTCACTAAATGATACCACCACATACAAAATTGTTCAAGCTAAAAATCCAAGACATTATTTCTTTGGAAACTTTTGTCATCATCCTCTTATATACAAACTATAAGAAAATAAAATCAACTCTGCCTAGTATAAATATCATAAGCTATACCATTTCTTACTATCTCCACTGCTATCACTTTAGCTCAAGCCACCATTATCTTTTTCTAGCTATTCCAAGAGTCTCTTAATTAATTCTACTGCTTTCAGTATTGCCTCTTTTAGTTCTTTTTCTATACAACAGCCACAATGATCTTCAAAAGACCATAGATAATATCATATCACTTATTTGCTTGAAACCTAATATAGTAGTGTTATCCAACAGATCATGTAATGTAAAACACAAATATAAGCCACTAATGTAACTTTAAACTTTCTAATACCTACACTTTTAAAGTATAGAGAAGCAGGTAAAATTAAGCAATTTTGTTTAACCCAATACTAATCTATATTGTTTATCCTAATATATCCAAAATATTGCCATTTTAATATGTTGTCCTTAAAAACTTATTCGTGAATATTTTACATTCTGATTTCCATACTAAATCTTTGGTACATGTCAATTTGGACTAGCCACATATTACATGCTCAATGTCCACATGTGAGTAGTTGCTACCATATTGGACAGTGAAGTTCTAAGGGATTCCCTTCCCACTTAGCATAAAGTCCAAAACACTTCCTTAGGTTCACAAAATTACACATGAACTGACTCCTAGCTACCTCATCTCTACCTGCTCTTTTCCCTTGTCCACTATGCTCCAATAATAGTGGCCTATCTGTCCTTCCAGCTTGAAACATTTTTGCTTCCTTAGGGTTTTACCCTTGACGCTACATCTTCCTGGGGTGTTGGTTCACAAATACTCACTTGTCTGGGTCTTTCTTATAATTTCTATCTCAGCATAAATGTCACCTCCTACCTAATTAAAAGGAAATCCCCAGTCTTTTTCTACTTCAGTTTTAACTTTTATTGGGACCTAATATTTTCTTATTATTCTCTTGTCTCTCACCTTCCATTAGATATAAGTTCTTTGATCTCAAATGTCTCATCTGCCTTACTAACCTATTCTTAGGGCCTACCACAGTGTCTGGCACATAGTAAGCACTTAATAACCATGTGTTAAATGATTGAATAAATTTATTCAAAGCATAATATTCTCTCTATATCCAGTTCTTTGTTGTCTACTTAGGAAAAAGAGCCAGTGGACTTTGGCATAACTGTATGCTAGCATGTATGCTAGAATCAAAGATGATGTGTTCACTTAGTGTGAAAAATGATAACCATTTTCAATCTGTCCATGGCTAATTTCCAATTATCTTGCAAGTCTCAGCTTAACTACTGCCTCTGCAGGGAAATGTTTCTTAAACCTATAGACTATTTTTTACATGATGTTTGTTCCCATGGTACCCTGCATGTCCTCATTTATATTACTCATGATACCCCTGAATACTTGGTACACACTTATGGACAATATTCTCATGAGGGTAGAGGCTGCATTGATCTGTTTTTTAATCTTTTTATCTAGTACAGTGCATAGCATGCAGCAAGACTTCATTATATGTTTGCTGAACTGAAGTAAAATGAACTGACTCACACTGGCATTGAGGCCAGTAGGCCTGAACCTCAATATAAACTTCCTTATTGAGAAAATTAAAGTTCCCACTTTGAAAGAAAACTAAACTTGTTATGTTTGGGGAATGACTCTGATAAAGGGAAAAAAGAGCATAAAACTAAGTATTGTGCAGATAGCCTAACTTCCTTCTTTTACTATCCTAAATTAAGAATCTGATATTTGGATATTTCATTTTGGAAAATCTGAAAAGGTTCAAGCCACCAAAAATAGCCACATATCTGAGTGGCTGGGTAGGTATGACTCTATTTAAATTAAAATAGTGCCTTGTTTGGAACCCTGTAGGTTGCTAGAGAAATGGTAAAATGGCGACACCCTTTCAGGAAAAGAGATAAGAGGAATCAAAGCCAGCTTATGGGTGGCAAAGAGGATAATCTTTTATAACATAAAGGATTGATCTCTTTTAGAATGAAAGGAGACTAGCTCTGACAGATGTCAACACATAGAAAAGTAGCACTTTCTGCACTTTCTATCATAAAGATAAATTAGAGCCTGTGCCTTTGCTCTTGAGACTATTTGAACTCCATAGCCCAGGTGAAACTACAACTAAAGGCAACTCAGTTCAGCCTGATAGCCAGGCCTTTACTCACATTTTCTTGATTATTGCCTGCTTTATTAGTTACAATGGGCACATTTTATGAAACAGAGCAATGTTTCTGAGTATAACATAGTAACTCTAGGTACAAGTAATCACACTTTTATGCCATGTAAGAGACAGGTTCTGCTCTCACTGGGATAGACCTGGACCATTTTATTTCAGCCAGCAAGTCTTACTAATATGTTACTTTTCATAGCAATTTATTAAACAGCTACCAGGCACTTTTCTAGGTACTGAGGATAGTGAGACAAACAGATGAAGTCCTGGCTCTTAGGGTGCTTATATTATACATCAAAGAGTAACTAGGTAACAAAGAAAAAAAAAGTAACTGGAAACAAAGAGTAACTAGAAACAAAGAACAGGTAAAAAACTATGTAGTATACTATAAGGGCTATGAAGAAGAACAAAGCATGGTAAGATGACAGAGTGTGACGATGGGGGTAAGGATGATTATTTTAGACAAAGTAGTCGAGGAAGGACTCTCTGAGAAGGTGTCATTTGAGCAGAGACCTGAATAGAATGAAGAAGCAAGCTATGTGAATAGCTGGGACAGGTTGCTTTAGACAGAGAAAACAGAAGCACTTATTTTAACATTTTGTTCAAGCCCGAAGTCTTGAGTACTTTCGGAAAATTGGCAGCAGCATTTTTGGAGCCTCCCAGCTTGCTTCCGTGGCCCTCTTCTATTTGGGAGTCTGAAATACCCAGATCCTGTACATCTGTCATCACAGCCAGCTGACTGGATCCTGCTGCTCACATTACTCTGGCAAGTCTCCTAGTGTATCAAAACCTCCTAGTGTATGAAAAACTCTGGGTCTTCCCTCAAGGAGCTCATAGTAATTTCCTTGGGGATCAGCCTGGGCCCTGATATCTTGTTCTCATGGTTTTTTGGTCAAATCTCTTAGAACCATGTGGCTAGGCACATTCAATCAATTCCATTGTGCATCCTCAAAGTCTCATACCAGCCTCCTCAGAGTGGATGCCCATAAATCTGGATTCTTGGCCTGATAATGAACTAGATATGCTTTACCCATTTGGACCAGGTAAAAGTTATTTTAAGGGTTAAACTTTGCCCTTATTCTTTTTCTTATTTTATATTTTTATTGAGATATAATTTATAAAGAATGAAATGAACAAATCTTAAGCATATAGTTCAGTGGGTTTTTACAAATGCATAAACCTGTGTGTCTCACATCACAATCAAGTTAAATGATACTTCCATCACCCCAGAAAGTTACTCTGTACCCTTTTCAATCAATTCCTCTCCAGAAGTAATTACTGTTCTGATTTTTTTCATCAGCATTTTGTTTTTCCTATTCTTGAATTTAATATAAATGGGTCCATACAGTATGTACTTTGCTGTGCCTGGTTTCTTTCACTCATCATTAAGTCTGTGAAATTCATCCATGTTGTGTATATCAGCAACTCACCTATTTTAACTGTTGAGTGCTATTCTATTATATGAATATAATCTATTCACTTGTTGATAGAAATCTGAATTGTTTCCAATTTGGGGCTATTATAAATAAAGTAGCAATGAACATTCATTAGCAAGTCTTTCTGTAGACATATATTTCTGTCTTTCTTTTCATTTCTCTTTGGTAATTAGGTAGAAGTAGAAGTTGGATCACAGGATAGAAAGGGATTAAGCATTTTAATGTATCTAAAAATTTGGCTTTGAAGCTAGAATACCTGTTCATAATGGTAGTAATCCTCTTCTTTGCTGATATTCTCAGCTTTGGCTAAAAACAAACTGCAATACAGTATAGCATAGTGGTTAAGAGTGAGGTCTCTAGACTCATACAGCCTAAGTTTAGATCTTGGCTCTATTACTTAATAGCTGTGAGATTTTGGACATATTATTTCATTATTTTGGAGTTTGGATTACTTATTTGTAAATATACTTGTCTCATAGGTCTGTTTAGTGAGGATTCAATAAAATATTCTCTATGCAAGTAGTTAGTATGTTTCCTGGCATCACATAAAAATTTAATAAATGTTGACTTGGGGATGGGAAGACTTAAGTCCTATCTGTAGTTCTTTGAAAGCTTCAGTGAATATAACATCAAGATGAAAGGCAACCAAACACCAGAAGTTATGCAATTAAATTACAATTGAAAACCAAACTCTGAGCTTAATAACAAGCAAAATTTAAGTTAAATATTCCCTCTTAAACAATAGTGCACAACCAAAGATCGATTAGCAGTTTTCCTTTACTCTTCAGACTAGCTTTGTCTTCAGCAACATTGTAGTTCCTTGATAAAAATATTGGCTTGTATATATAAGCTTAATACGTTCTCGTTTATTTGCATGTGAACTGCTGACACAGAGGGTGCCAGTAATAACAGCTGAACTTGCAAAATATTAATAGGAGAATCAATTCGGCACCATCATTAGAGACAATTAATGTCAGACTCACACATAAAGATGTCTAACCTATAAGAAACATTTTATGTTTTGTAATTACTAATTTATATATGTTTTACTTATCAATTTCAATAAAATCAATTTCCCGACTCTCTCTGCTGAATATATTTTGGTCAGCCAGCATTAGGCAATGAAAAAAAAAAAAGAAGAATGCGCAAAATCAGTGTAACTTTTCTTTCCTTTCAAGCAACTCTGTTTGACTTGCAATGTCAAGGTGCTCAGCTGCTAGATCACAATTCAAAACAGGTAATGATGATTTTTTATTTCACTTCCAAAGGAAATTGTGGGTACTAATGTAGCTGTGTTACTAATGTAACTCAAGAGAAACTGAAAATCAAAAATTAACTTCTCCCTATTCTTTCTCAAGCCAAATCATTGAACAATACCACTTGACCTAGGAGAAGCCCTGATGTTGGTATAATTGTAAATCAATTTTAAAGGGAACTTTGGATTTTGTGGCCTTTTTCATTCTTTGAATGAAAGAAGTTAAATCTCAAACACTTGTATTCACTAGATAGGGCCCAAAGAGAAACGTCAAAGTCTTGGTTTTCCCTAATGACATTGTTGGTGATGTGAAAAGTCAGGATTCCACTTCTGAAAGAGCCATAAGGGCCATGTTGGAGGCCAATGTCTTCCTTGATGTCATTCTCATTATGGTAAGAAAATTGTCCCTGCATCTTGGTAGCCCTCCAACTACTTTATGCAGCTATAAACTATGGCTATGTCTGAAATCACTGTACTTCAATCATCACACCCTGGTAAATGTCTTGAACTCTTCTAAAATAAGAAGCACTCAAAATTCTGGAGAGATAAGGAGTTCAAACTAAAGAACCCTGCATTTCACAAATGCAAGTGCCAGGTGTGAGGGCTTATTTAAACTGTCAGTTATTTACTGATTTAGGTGTACCTCTCTGTGTACCTCTCCTGTACTCCTTTAACTCCCTCGCTTATCACACAGCTGTGCACTTATTACACAGCTGCCAGTATGCTTTTCTTCTAAAATGCAAATCTGATTATGTCACTCTCTATTTCGTATCCTTCAGTAGTTTCCTGCTGTTTCCAGGGTAACATTCAGTCTCTACTATGGCCTACAAAAGCCATTCACGATCTGGTCCTTGTTTAAATTTTTAGCATCATCTTTTGCAATCTCTTCCCTTCCACTCTCATTTTTAGCTAAACTGGCCTACCTATGGCTCTTTCAAGAAGCCACACTTGCCTCCCTTACTGCCTTAGTACATGTTTTTCCTGCTAATTTGAATGCCTTCCTTGCCTCCTCATCCATCTGTCCAAGTCTCCTTATTTTTAAAGATTCAACTTCAGTGACATCTAAGATCATTCTTGGTTTTGCTCACATATGACCAATAACTGATACGTACATATAATGCAGGTATTCCTTTTACTCTCCCTTTGCCCTTACTGAATAATTTTATCACAGCATGCTTTTATAATTGTAGGTTTTCTTAGTTGTCCTCCCCACAATACTGTGAGCTCCTGGTAGGCAGGGACCCTATTTTATAAATTTCTGCATTCCCTAGAGCCTGTCTGAGTACCTGGCTCAAAGCAGGTACTCAATAAATGTTGGCTTAAAATATGCAACAAAGGGAGTGAAAACCCTTGAAATTCTAACTTAGAAACTCATTTTTTGAGTTCCTAATAGATGCAGTCTTAACACATTAATGTAAACACAGTGTGAACACTCTAGACCCAATTCATTAGCATTAGTGTCCCTCTGGACAGCCCTCCTAATCTCCTGTCACTTAGAAGGTAGACCTCTGGCATTCTGTCCATTCTTTGAAAGGCCTTTGGCCCCTATCTGTATTGTGCTTATTATCTCAACTTTCTATTGGGACCTGATTTTAAGACTTGACCTTCCTCTGGCTACTGTGTAACCCTCTCCTCTGAATTTCCCTTTGAGGAACTCATGTAACTTGCCTAATACCTTGAGCACTGAGCCTCAGACATGCACGGTATAAAATCTTCCTTTGCCTGGGTTACTTAATAACTTAAATGTACTAATATATTACTATTTTGTACATATATAGTAATACATTGAATGGGGCCAAAAGTAGTGTGTCTAGAGACTTGAAATGTTCGAGGTCTTAGGGAGAGACAGTAAGAAGGTATATGAGTAGTAAGAATTCTCACTACTTAATGCTCTCTAGCATTATCATTCCTTCAAATCTGCAGGGGAAAGTTATGTCCTAATATCTCCTACTAGCAAGCTGAATTTCAAGCCAATTGTCATGGATTTAGTCACCTTATGATTTCTTACATCAAGCTTTACTATGGTTAATAAGGCCAAATATCCTTACTAAAGTATTTCTTATCCAATAGGCCCTACAAATTCTATAGGGATAGACAAACATCCCTACAGTAATCACAATTTCTATTTTTTAAAGAAGTATTTAAACATCTTCAGGAGTAGGTTCCATCTGGAATAAAACAGCTGTTGACCTTTAAATATAATTTTGCAACACAGGTCTTTCAACTGCTACTGACCCCAAAGAAGGTATCAAATAATGCATTTGCCTTATTGAATAATAATATGCAATATGTTTTAAAGGTCTTCCTTCTCTCTTGGGCCATTGATGTTTTAGTGCTTTCAAAGAGTTTTCAAAAGCATTACAAGATTACCTTTATTCTCCTCAAGTCACCTTATATTCTTTTGCAAGATGTCCTGTATCTCATGATTTGCTGTAGAGATTAGCATATTATTGATACTTTTCCTGTCAGATGCCTTGTAAAGAAGAAGAAGCATGAATGTAGAATTGTTTCAGTGTTATTTTGAACTGCCTTTCTTTGTATAAAAAAGAATGCTACCATTGTTAAAAACATACCCCTCCAACTTCATCCCGAAGGGAGAGAGAGGGTGGATATGTGATTTGTAAAATGTTACGGAGTTTTATTTGCATGATACAAATGAGGAAGAATCTCCCACTAGCCAAGCCGAATTTAATACTTTCCTGTGACTTTCACACCACACAAGGAAATATATTATTCCAGATTTTCATAGTGTTTGCTGATGAGTCCTTATACACGGAGAAGTCATCAAAACTTTCTATTATGAGTGAAAAGATACAAATCAGCCCTATTTGTCTAGCCAATAACATAGATTTTGGTGATGTAAGAGGTAGAATTTAATAGGGATTATCATTGCCTTTGTCAACAACATCTAGAACAGCTATGACTGAGGGCAACACAAACAATAGGCAAGTGCCAAATTGTTTCTAACTTCTTTGCAGAAACAAAGAGAAGTAAATTAGCTACCCGAAACATGAACTGGAATAAGAGAACATAAGCAATGCTTACAGCTTATTAAAAGCAAGAAGAAGATGCAAGAAAATAGGTAAGTATGACAGTGGAGTCTAATTTATGTATATACATATAACAAAAGAGACAAAGAAAATAAAAGAGAAATGGTGCCATGACATAATGAGTTCCCATAACTAATCTGAAATGGTTTGGGAAATAATTTTGTTTTACTTTTTATTGTGCTTCTATAGTTACAGACATGGTTAAAACTAATTTTGGAGTTGGTATCTAAAATCCAGAGAATAGAGAGGATGTTCAAATAGGAAATCATGTTTTGATGAAGGAATATACTCATCTGTCCATTTTACCTCCTAAACTTAAAATATTTCAAGTATTGGACAGTTAGAGGACTGTATGAATGTAAAGAATAGGAATGATCACTATTGTATGAGAAGATATAGTACAAGGGAGCAAAAGTTGCCACATATGCACAGAAAGAAAATTCAAACTGGAAAAAATATTTAATGAGAATTATCCTTGCCAAAAATATGATTCTTTACTCTCCTTTACATGCTGTTTACTTCTAGCAGCAGGTACAAACAATGCAATCTGAGTTGGTCTCCGAGTTATAAGGGTAGGTGGGGCCATCTACACTCATTCAGTCTCTCTTTGGGACTAGAAGTGCAGCTTTATAAGAAAGATGAATCACTGTAGGGGAAAGCATAATGATGTTAGAGTATTACATGCCAAGAACATAATAAGAATGGCCAAACCCTATGTCTTATTTGCTGGCCAGGCTCAAGATATGTACTCCAGTAAGCCTACACTGAAATTAACCACAAGGGAATGAGTAAAAGAGCAAATACTTACGCACTACATTTCTTATGCACTACATTTCTCAAAGGTTACTAGATTTTCCTGGGGGAGGCTATACACATACCTTGTCCACCAGTTGCTCACTGTGTTAATATAGCTGAGATGAGATATCCATATATAAAAAAGATAATAAAGTAATAAAATGAGAAATGTAATTCAATTTATGAAAACGCATTTTGTAATCAGCTCTAAATAAGCCTCTTTACTACCTTAAGTGGGTACAAATAGCATCAGCAGTTCCTGTACCATCACATAGTTCGGATGTTTGTAGATTAGAAAAGTACATGTCCACATTCAGTGAAAAATTGCATATGTATATGAGAAGAAAGGGTAGCATTACTTAATCAGTGAATTTGTTGGATGCACAGTTTCTAAAACATCTTAAAAAGCATCTTAATACATGTGGAGTGCGTGTTTTTAAATTCAAAAACACAGACTTCAACAAAAGCACAAAAAAAGCAAAACAAAATTATTTCAAGCAGTAATATTGTGATAGTGCCTTCTTGGGCATTCAAGGTTTAACTAGAATGAGATTAGATATCATGTGCTAATAAAAGATGACAAAGTCTATATATTGGCGCCTTCCTATCAATAATGCCATAATAAAATGAACTCTAGAGTTACTGTGAATTCATTCTGTGGTACATTTAGAAACAAGATACTACATCTAGTTCTATTAAGATGCATAGAAACTACAGTGTTCCATAATTCATTTACACATAACAAGGCATTTGTTCCTAACTATGAACTACCCCCAATTTCTTAGTGTTTAGTGAGCAAGTAGAAAGTTTAACCTTTGTCAATTAGACTAACCTTAAATTGCTATGTAAGCTTCTTGATGACAGCTGTCAATTCAGAAGCAGTTTATCAGAACTGAAAGATGCAAAAAATGCTGACTTGATGTGACAGTGATGAAAAAAATTTGCTAAGGCATGTATCCCTGCAGCAAATGTCTCTGTACCACAGCAGATGGCTTTACTGGTTTTACAGCAGAAAACCAGTAAAGACAAAACTATGAAAACTTTAACTCTTCACTCTGGAAGACTAAAGACTTAACACAAATCACTTTCCCAAACCTTTAAAATCAGAGCTTGGTCTTAGAGCTTCATAGATGTTAGCAAAGTTGTTTGTGCTATGCTTTTGGTTGACAAGATAAACTAAGCATTTAGAAAGAAAAACACTGAAAATTTCCACTAACAGTCCACAAAATTTATCAGACATGCTTTACTTGTTGGAGCTATGCTACCATACCTATTGCCTGGGGAAAGACACATCATGCAGATAATGAATGATTTACTGGGAAGCACATATTCACATCATACCCATTTTTACTTGCTGTCACAAAGCAGCTAAGGGCTGATTTGTATCTCAGTGAGGGCCATCTGGGTCCCCAAGCACCCTGTTTGGGAAGAAACTACAATGCAGGAAGACAGCCTTCCTTGGCAGTAGGGAGGCAGGAGACACAAAATCTCAGAGACCACCAGTGACCTTGCCAACAATAAAGAGTGCCTGAAAAATTCCACTTAAGGCCTAATTTGCTAAAGGGACAAAGCAAGAAAACCCCTCACTGATTAAAAAAGTAAGGAACAGTTCCATAGTTGGAAGTAACATAGCTGTACTCATTAACAGAATGGTTTTTATTCTGTTTTAAGCCCTAAATGTTCCTTGTCGTTTTTGTTTTTTTACATTATACAGAACTTATAAACGACCTCAAAGCCTTCTGAAAGAAATCAGAGTATAAATTCTAAATAAATAAGTACCACCACTACCTTGGGTATATGCCAGAAGCTTGTATCACACTGAGTCACATTCTCAACAAAACCTTGCTCTCCCTTGGCCTTTTCAGAAACCTGGAATGCTACTTCCTGTGCTAAAAGGGCCATCCCCCTGAGTAGCCCTGACTGCTGAGTAAGATATTTGCACACAGGCTGAGACAATTTTGTGCTTATTGTCTGGATAGTCAGTGAAGCCCACTGCAAAATGGAATGTATTTTTTACCACCAAAATGTCAGAAAATTGGAATGCAGAGATCACTATGTAGGAGAATACAGGTAACAAGGCCTCTATTCAGGTGGTGCTGATTTGCCAAGCAAAACGCATCGTATTAACCTTAGTGCCTGTGAGGCAGACACTATGTGCATTTCATGTCATTTCTTAATGTTTTGTTGAAACTAGAAAATTCCTCACAACAGGAGTTTAAGAAGAGTAAGTATTGGTCCACATTATTGATCCATATATTTGGTACTTAAAAGAAATCAGGGCAGGACTAAAAGAGATTGAAGGTGTTTCTATACACAAAATCCCAGGCAATTTAATCAACTTACAGAATCAATTGATGAAGTCAGAAAAAAATTCTCTTAAAGCCTGTCAAAATGGTTGTTTTATGAGTTAAGTGTCAATCCTATCTAAATGCCTCATGGGCATGACTTTATTCAACTTATATTACTTAACAGTAATTCTTGGTGAAAATTTATGTATTATGCACATTCTGATGCCATTATACCTAAACAATCAATTATTTCACTCAGATAATGAAGACAAATTAGTTTTTGGTGGCATCTGGAGAAAGCAACTAGTTAACTCTATTTTCAATATTTAACTAGTTGTTCTTCTGTAGACACACTCTGAGGCTATTTCTAGCAGACAAAAAAAATGTGTTCTCTTAGAATGCAGACTTGAGAGAAAACTTAAGCTATTAATTACTAAGCCTTTAGAGTATATAATAACAATATAGTTTATTGAATACTTATTGTGTGCCAGACTCTGCGCTATACATGGTTAACAGGGTTTATTTCATTTAATCCTCCAAACAAGCCTTTAACATGGTTATATTATCACCCTCATTGTATATAGAGAGAAACTGAAGTTAGAGAAATGCCCATTCCTGGAGGAGCAGTCAGGATAGTGAAAAAAATCAGAGTAAGAATTTAGAGACCAATCTAAAAGCACATATAATTGAGCCCTCAGTGCTACAGAGACATTCAGAGAAATGGAAAAGGAATATGAGATAAACCAAAAAAGTTTTAGAGAAGAAGTAGAATTTGAGCAGAACTGTGAAGGACAAATAGCGAGGGAAGAAAATATTGTGAGCAAAGATGTCAAAAAGGCAAATGGGTGACACTGAGTAATATAAAATTGATGGATTGGCTTGAATTTGTAAGACCAGTATTGGGGGTCTACTATAAGCTTTTTATTTCCTTCTACATACCACGAGTTTCTAACAAGAAATGCCAACAATGAAATACAGGTACACATAATACAGTAGTTTGTAAATGTGATGCATCTGGATCTCAGGAAAAGACAAATATTTGATAGCTGCAAAGGCATTCATTACGTTCTTCACTTATTCTGAGAAATGTGTTTTAAGGGGAAAAATGTATATATTATTTGTCTTTTTATCACCAAGCCCAAAGCTCCTTCACTTTCTCCATTCTGACTCCCTTCACTGAATTCTGGGAAATCCATGTGGTTAGAATATTTCTGACAAGAGGCAGTAATTACAAACGGACATCTGTGAGAACAGTAACAGTTTGGAATAAACCACCTACTCATTCCCAACATGTATAATCTCTATAACCAGATGTGTACTTATTCAATTTAGCTGTGCAGCATTAATGGAGTCCTTCTAATGTTTCTTTTTGTCAATTAAAAAATTTGATAGGAGAGACTTTGCTATTTGATCATTACTATCTGAAAACACTCGTATCTATTTAAAATGAGATCAACAGGCCAGGTGTGGTGGCTCACGCCTGTAATCCCAGCACCTTGGGAGGCTGAGGTGGCAGATCACATGTGGCCAAAGAGTTTGAGACCAGCCTGGCCAACATGGTGAAATCCCATCTCTACTAAAAACACAAAAATTAGCCCGGGCATGGTTCTGCACACCTGCAATCCCAGCTACTTGTGAGGCTGAGGCACAAGAATTGCTTGAATCCAGGAGGCAGAGTTTGCAGTGAGCTGAGATCGCACCACTGTACTCCAGCCTGGGCAACAGAGTGAAACTCCGTCTAAAAAAAATAATTAATAAATAAATAAAACAAAATGAGATAAACAAGCACTATGCTTTAATAAATGTATAGATTTTAATGCTGAAAGGTCATTTAATCCAATCTTTTATAAACATAAATGAAGAACAGCTAAGTGAATTTGCTTTTTAATAGCATGCTTTAAATAATATGGTAAGTTTTCATCAATGTTCACTTAAATAACAGTTGTAATTTTATTATTTTGATTCTTACTTTTTGCAGTCAGTTTTAGTCATTCTCTTTTTTATTTAGTCCCTAACAAGTAAAAAACAGCAAGAAACATGTTCATCTCCATTCTCTGCTGCTTTCCCATAACAAAACAATAAAAACACCTTAAAATGTATCTGTATTCAGGCTCTCTTTTGATACATATTTTTAAGTTGAATTATCTTCTGTAACCTGAGAAAATGTATTTGACCTAAATGTAAAATGGAATCCTTAACCCATGATTACCATAATTCTACACTACTACGTTTGAAATAGTAATGGTGTAATCCACTCTTTAAGGCCTGTTTACTCCATATGACCTGCTCTGATGACCCCAGTCCATTTGAAACTCTATCTACCATCATATTTGTCTGAATCACACAATGGAGCACTTATTTCCATATTAATTACTGTCTTCAGAGCTAGCTTGAAGGCAAAGATTAGGTTTCATTCTGCCTTAGTGGGCTACTCACATGGCATCTAGCAAGATGACACATAAGAACAGATAAATAAAATAGCAGCTAGTGGGAAGGTTTAACAGTGGAGATAATGGAATTGCTGTGGGCCATATTTTCACCAAAGTACTTTTTTGTATTGTTTTCTTAATTAAATATTTTGAAAATCCCATGTCTGATTAACTCTGTGCTCATAAATTATGCTGAAAGAGACAGAAAATTCTTAATCTGGACACTATAATTAACAATGGCAGATTTTCTTACATTGGCTTTATGTTTTTAAATTATAAACTAATTATCTTTCTCCTGCTTCCTTAAATAAAGTTGAAATAGAATAAACATTACAATGATCTCAAATACTAAAGGTAATCACAGCAACACCTGATTCTTATATCCTTGTCTTCCATCTGAAAAGCCAAAAGTTAGTTCTAGATGTTGGTGTTCCTTTTATGATGTGCCCTCACAATGTAGGTTACTAAATTGCCAACTCAATGGGGCCCTTGTCAAGGAAAGTACCTGTAAAAAGCCCAGAGGTTCCTAAAATTTTACATCTATGCTTGCTAAAGTGACTTTAAATTTAGAAACAAGTAAAATGGCTGTATAGCCAGAGCATTATCAATAGAAAGTAACTTCACTAACTTTCTAATCATTGGGATGAAATTGCACTGAAAGATAAGGTTGCATTTAAACAACTGCACACACAAGGAAGAACAGTAACCACTGTTGAATGAGTGGCCAATGTCATAATACTGCTTCACAGGGGGATGAAAAACATGGCCCATTTTTACTACAAGCTAGAATTGTGTGAGGAATAGAAAATGTTGTGTGTGTGTGTGTGTGTGTGTGTGTGTGTGTGTGTGTAAAATATTTGATACTGAAGAATACTTTTCCCCTCTAATAAAGAAATGAAAGCTACTGCGACAAATAAAACAAATTCTGATTTACAAACAAATATCAAATATATTGGGAGAGTCTATTAAATTACTCAGAAAGACTAGAAAATGGTAAAATTCAATACTCACACCTCCAACCAAGTCTCAATCTGATGAAAACATTTTTGGACAATGTATAATGGTTCAAAAGATCAAAAATTCTTAATTTCATAACAAAATCCCACCATAATTTGACCTTATCATGGGATGTATAAAACAGATGACAAAGCATGCCCTAAGAAATAGTGAGTTTCTCTACTATGTATCATGTTATTCCCAAAGAAATGGGGAATGTGATGATTATGAACATGTTTCAGCCTCATGAATATCTGAAATGCTGGATTTCAGTAGTAAAATGAAACAGTCAAGAAACATAGAGGCTAGAGATGATAAAAGAAGTGTCTCATGTGCTTGTACAATTATGCATCACATGTAAAACAAAAACAAATAGCACTTTCCTCAGTGAGACATATGAAAAATGACTGAGACTTAAAAGTAGCAATTACAATTTTAGTGCAATTGATATATAAGAGTTGAAAGGCTTTTGTTAAGGGAAACACAAAAACATAAAATAGGTCTATTTCAGTATACACAGGTGGTTTCTGTTCAGAAAATGCAGTATATGTTTAACAATACATTTTTAACAATAGTTAAATGTATAGGTTAAAAAGTACTAAACAACAGTGTTTAGGTTACCAACAAACTGAACTAATTCTGTTATTTTTTTTGTTTGCTTTCTGTTTTATGTTTACTCATTTATATTTGCCTGTATATTATAAATCTTTATTCAAGTCAGCTTAACAAATATTTATTGACCAATGATTATGCCTCAGGCACTTTGCTACATACCATAAAACAGGTTCAAAGATGAATAAGATTTGATTTTTCCCCCCAAAAAACTCACAATCTAACGTGGGTTTTGATATGGAGGCATGAAGAAAGTAAAAAAAGCTCATAAATCACTGTAGCATAGGGTATGGGTGCCTTAAAAATACAAAGTGTTATGTGTCTATAAATGAGTACTCCCAAGTGATTGAGAGGATGAGGGAAGACTCAGTACAGAAAATGATCTTTGAGATGGGACTTATCTTGATGGATTTTATTTTATTTTTCATACACATGAAAATGTGTATACTGATCACTTATGCAAAAGAAAAACAGAAGATTATAAGGGGTATTAATGAACAGGAACCATGTTAATTTTTTTTCTTTCTACCTTTTAGGTTCATGGGGTACATGTGCAGGTTTCTTACATGGATAAATTGCATATCACAGGGGTTTGGCGTACAGGTTATTTCCTCACCCAGGTAATACGCATAGTATCTGATAGGTAGTTTTTTGATGTTTTACCCTCATCTCACCTTCTACCTTCAAGTAGGCTCCAGTGTCTATTGTTCCCTTTTTTGTATTCATTGTAAAAGTATACAATGTGTAGCTCTGCCTTTTAAGTGAGAACATGCCGTATTTGGAAGGTTGATTCAGCCTACACCAACCAGTAAATATGATTCATTGCATAAGCAGAACTAAAGCCAAATCTACATGATTATATTAATAGATGCATACAAGGCTTTCAGTAAAAGCCAACATCCTTTCAGGTTAGAAAAACCCTCTACAAATTAGGCACTGAAGGAACATAACTCAAAATAATAAGAGCAATCTATGACAAATCCACAACCAACATCCTACTGAGTGGGCAAAAGCTGGAAGTATTCCCCTTGAGAATCAGAACAAGACAAAGATGCTCACTCTCACCACTCTTATTCAATATATTACTAGAAGTCCTAGTCAGAGAAATCAGGCAAGAGGAAGAAATAAAAGACATCCAAACAGGAAGAGAGGAAATCAAACTTTCACCCTTGATAGATGATATGATTTTTATACCTACAAAATCCCATAGTCTTTGCCCAAAAGCTCCTAGATCTGATAAACAATTTCAGTAAAGTTTCAGGATACAATATCAATGTAAAAAAAATAGTAACATTTCTATATACCAACAATGTGTAAGCTGAGAACCAAATCAAGAACATATACCTAAACATTTAGTACACATAGATACAAAGAAGAGAACAATAGACACCAGGGCCTACTTGAGGGTGAAGGGTAGGAGGAGAGTGAGGACTGAAAAACTACCTATCAGTTATTATGCTGATTACCCGGGTGACAAAATTATTTGTACACCCCAACCCCCAGAATACACAATTTACCCATATAATAATAAAAGTTGGAAAGAAAAAAAGAAGACAATCTCATTCACACAAGAGCACACACACACACATACAACAATACATTGGAATACAGGTAATCAGGAAGGTGAAAGATCTCTACAAGGGGAGTTAACAAAACATGGCTGGAAGAAATCAGAGATGACACAAACAAATGAAAAAAAACATTCCATGCTCATGGATAGGAAGAATCAATATTGCTAAAATGGTCACATTGCCCAAAGCAATTTACAGATTCAATGATATTCCTATGAAACTACCAATGACATTTTTCACAGAAAAAAACAATTCTAAAATTCATATGGAAACATAAAAAGGTCCAAATAGCCAAAGTAATCCTAAGCAAAAAGAACAAAGCCAGAGGCATCACACTACCCAACTTCAAACTAGACTACAAGGCGAGTTTGTTTTGTAACCAAAACAGCATGTCACTGGTACAAAAACAAACATATAGAAGAACAAAACGAATTTTAAAACCTAGATAAAAAGCCAGACACCTACAATCACTTAGAGGAGTTTAGAAAGCAAACATGAGAATTGACAGAATACCTTTGTAGGCAAAGGGCACAAAGAAAAAAATGCCTTGGCCCACTTTACACGGAGTGTGTCTTCTATTTAGAGATAAAATAGAGTTAAGTCTTGCAAAGTTAAGTTGGAGTGATAATATCAGGCTGGGTTTCTTAAAGAATGTGAAAATAATACTTCTATAAAGTAGAATTTTTAATAATACAAAAAATAACACAATAAAAAGAGTCTCCCACCCAAAAATTCATTACCCAGAGGTGACCATTCTCTGTTTCTTGTGCATACTTGCAGATCATCACACGTATATGCATACATGTATATATTCATGTATTTTTTTCTATTTCACAAATGGAGACATATTGCATACACGAGTCTGAATCCTGATATTTTTATTCATGTCTTTTGTAAACATATTCTTCTCAGTATCTACCTTATTTTAAAAAATAAACTATATAAAAGCCCTTTGTGGATGTCACATTTTAGTTAACTAGACCCATACTGATAGATATTTAGGTGGCTTCCAATGCTTTGCTTTTACAAACAGAACAGCAATGAGCACCCTTAAACATGCATCTGCACACACATATATATGTAACAGGATTTATCAACCTTGGTACAATTGACATTTTTGGCCAGATAATTCTTTGTTTTAGATAATTCTGTCCTGTGCATTGCAGAATGTTTGGCAGCATCTCTGGCTTCCATCCACTAGATTCTAGTAACACATGTCCCAGTTGTGATTATCATAAATGTCTCGGACATTGCCAAATGTCTCTTTAGGGGCAAAGTCGCTTCAGGTTGAGAACCACTTATCAGTATGACAGATTTCTAGAAATGGATTTGCTTCTATGTTATCTGTTAACTTACCAACACTGTTAACTATCAAAATTTACTATTTGCCACTCATTTTAATCTGCATTTACTCATAAATGTAACTGATGATTGTTTCCTATATTTATAATCCACTGTATTTCTCCTTTAGTAAACTGCTTATTCATATCTCTTTTCTTTTTTATTGAATGATCTTGTATTGATTCATAATAAATTATCAAACTTTCATCTGTCATGTATTGCAAAATATTTCCCAGAATTTCCCTTTTCATTATATTTGTTCTATGTAGAATTTTTAAATTTATATAGTGACATTTATTAATATTTTCCACTAGAATTTCTAGATTTTGCATCTTAGGCATTTTATGTCAAGATCCTCCATCCCCCATCTCCCCATGACCATATTTACTTCTAATACTTTTAGAGTTTCACTCACATAATTTCAAATATAGCGGCTTTCTGGAATTAATTTTGTTATAATGAGATAGGGAATTACCTTTACTTTTTATGCTATAGCCAATTTTAACATATTTTTTCTTCTATTGTAATATGGCCCTTGAATTATATATGTTAGTGTTTGAGTCTATTTCTAGAACAACAACAAAAAAAAAACTGTTTCTTTGATCTGTCTTCCTATTCCTGCATCTTTAATTACAGCAGCTTAGAATATATATTGTAAAGTTAATCCTTACTTATCACTTTTTCATAATTTTCCTAGCTATTCTCACATTTATTTTCATGTTTTATATGTACTTTCAAATCACTATTCCTGGTCCAAAGTTCCCTTGGTATTTTAATTGGGATTATATTACATTTTAATGCCTTTTCACTATTGTCTTTCTATCCAAAACCGGGATATTTCTCTCCATCTATTCATGTTCCTCAATAGAGTTAATGTTTTTTCATCTTGATTCAAGCATCATAGAAAGAAAAAAATAAATAAAAATATATTTTTTCTTCATATAGTTTCTATAAATTTCCTAAGTTTATATTGCTAGGTTTTAGTGGCTTTTATGCATGAAATCTGTTGTTATATTTTCTATACTTCTACAGATATATACTTATACAATTATAATAATTTCCAGTTGGTACTCTTAGATTTTCCAGGTATGTCATGACATTTGCAAATAACGATTATTGTGCCTCTTCTTTTGTTTTTACATATTTTACTTTTCTTTCTTTCATCTAATTGTATTAGCTAATACATCTAGAACTAAGTCGAATGATAGTAGTGAAATTGTCTTGTTCCACCATCAATGAGAATACTCTCAGAGTTTCATAATTAAATAGAGGTTCAGGAGGAAAAGTGAGTATAGAGCATAGGAGACATAGTATGCTACTTTTAATATATTATGACATATTTTGAAAATTCAAAAAGACAAATACTAATAATGAACAACCATGAAACATAAGCAGCTTAGAAATATTACCAATACAGTTGAAGCCCTTTGTGCACTCCTCCACTCTTGCATTCTCATTTCTACTCCCATACCATCAGGTAACCACTATTTTGATTTAGGTGTTTATCATTCTCTTACATTCCTTTAAAGATGCATATACATGTAGAAGTAACATCAATTTATAACATTGTTTTACATGTATTTAAACATGTATTCAAACATTGTAGAAATGGAACTACTCTGCACATTTCAACTGGTACCTTGCTTTTCTTGGCTCATTATGAGGTAGGAGGTGGAACTTGACTCCAGAGGCAGGGCTTGTTCTCTGGACCAGACTGAAAACTAGCTGAAACAGGGAAAAAGTGAAAGGATCTCTCCATAAGACATGCCCACAAGTGCCATGTCAGTTTACCATTGCCATAGCAACACCTAGAAGTTATCACCTCTTTCCGTGGCAATAATCCAATGGAAGATACCACCTCTTTTATAGAAACTTCTGCATAATCCACCCCTTAATTTGCATATAGTAAAATGTAGATATAGACATAACTGCAGAACTGCCCCTGAGCTACTACTCTCATACACTGCCAATGGGGTAACCTTGTTCTGCAAGGAGCAGTATCTCTGCTGCTGTTGTGCAACACTATTTCAATAAAAGTTGCTAACACCACCAGCTTGCCCTTGAATTCCTTCCTTAGTGAAGCCAAGAACCTTCCAAGCTAAGTCCCAGTTTTGGAGTTCACCTACCCTGTGTCATCTGGTGACAAACAAAGGGACAAAGACAGCGAGTGAGACAGCAAAGATGGAAATTGGTGGAGAGGTAAGATGGTGAGACAGTGGAGATGGTGGCAATCAGCAATCAGTGGAGAGGCAGCAATTGGCACGATATGGTGAGATGGCAACCAAAAGCTGCAGAGCTATAACCCCGAGGCTGTAACAATAAAGAGCTGCTAACACTACAGAGCTGTAACACTAACCAAAGGCTCTCTCCAGAGCCATCATCTTTCCCAGTGGGCAGTGGAGCCAAGTGAATGGGCAAGCAACCACAGCAGTACTGCCTTGTATGGGACCTGCTGCTCCTACCAGTAGGCTGGCAGGTCACCAGTCCCTGCACTGGCACCTCATGTGTGACAGCTGAGTCAATCTAAGTTGAAGGATCCTGGAGAGGATCCTCATCCAGGTCCCATGTGGAAGATCAGTCACCACAATTTTGGCTACTGTGAATGGGTGACTTCCCCCTCTGACCTCATCCCCACAATATCAGATAAGTTAGGGAATAAAAGACTTTAGCTAAATTGTCAGTTAAAAGTCACCCATTAATTGAGTGTCCGGAAACACATCCTTGTCACTCCTTCACCAAGTCCTCTCTTCTGACTCAATTTTATTGCTCCACTAGCCATTTTACTTTCAGTCCTAAAACGTATGTTTTGTTTGCAGTCTTTTTTTGCTTTGATTCCATTGGCAATCATTTAAGGCAGGACGGTTGGTTAGGAGAGGCCCCCCATTGTGTTTACTGAGGGATGCCAGAGTCATATTGTTCTGTGGCCCTAACCAGGCCTTTGTGGTTCACTATTGGCTGCCCCACAGATATTCTGGGGTTTTTGGCATTTGGAGAGCCCCTGAATACTCTGAGGTTTCCTGGCATTTGGTGTAGAAACACCTGTTGGCTTGATACTCAGATATTCCAGGTTTTCGGCATTCAGAATTGTTGGCCACCCCTGGATGTTCCAGGGTTTTTGGCATTGACATTCCTTCCAGTATTATGGGTTTGAGGCCCGCCCTAGAGGAATCTTTGTCTTGTCTCTTCTTATTTTCTGCCCTAAGAGTTATCATTTTCTGTAACAACAGTTTCTTTTCCTATTGTTACTTTATTTGCAGAACAGCAATAAGTTTATAAGAAATATCCTAAACTTCACTTAATAAAAATACTTCTTTTGTCATATTTTATTCACTGGCAAATACTCACAATCCACTTTTATAATACCTTGCCACCTATACTTAGATAGCAAGTAGAAATCTAAAAGTGAGAAAGAATAACAGCCCAGTTGCTTTTTCTCTCATCAGACTTAGAAAAAGTTCTGTGTCCAAGAAAATCCCAGAGGACTCACCACTAGGGTGTCTTTTAAGCTATGTGAGCAATTTCAAATTCAGCTTAAAGAAAAAGAAACTCATTTTCTATTGCAGCACAATTTGGGTTCAATACAAATTAGAAAGCAAACAAATTTTGCATAAGCATGGTCCTATACATTATAATGATATTTTATGATTGGACTTAATCTGTAAAAAAAAAAAAAAAAATGGAGAAGGAAAATGGGAGGAGGTCCCTTATGTACAGGCTTCTATGGCCCTTTACTGGTTCATGTTATTTCCAGGCACCAGAAAGCCATATGCCTAAGGGATCCCCTCCTAGCTGTTCCCCCAAGAAAGCCTAGGCCCTCCCTGGAGTCTCCTCAGTCCCCCAATTCTGAGAGGAGTCCCACCAGTTCTCTAACAAAGGATTTCACTCCAAGGTCATCAGTCACCCCCCTGACTCACTTACCCAACTATTCCAAGCTATATTCCACACTGCCCAGGAAAATAGGCCCAACCAGTACCACCTGGAGAGGGGCCCCATATTAGGGATCCTAAAGTCAAATCTACATCTGTTGCAGGAGGTAGCTAATGAAAATAAGAAAACACTTGGAGTACATGTAGCATTTTCTATGTGTGATTTGGCTTCATACAAGGACAAATTTGGCCAGTTTACAAAGAATCCAAAACTGTTTATAGAGCAGTTTGTTAAGTTTACCATGTTCTTTAACTTGTCATGACTTACAAATAACTTGTAATGTTCCAATTTTGTAAATAACTTGAATCCAGTTGTCTTGTACAGGTCATTTTATTTGATGTGTTTAAGTGTATATACAGTGATTACAACATGTACTTTGTTTAGAATGTCATCAAACATTGTTGTCTTTTAGTCCTGCTGTAGGAAAAAAGTGGAGGGGAAAGTGTGTGGTTAATCCAGTCAATTATAACAAAATTAGAGAAATAATTCAGGGAAAAGTTGAAAATCCTGCTCTGTTTCAGGGTCATTTAGTTGAGGCACTCAGGAAGTATACAAGTGCAGACCCAGACTCCCCAGAAGGGGAAGCTCTCCTGGGTATGAATTTTATTACTCAATCTGCTCCTGTCATTAGAAAGAAGCTACTAAAAGCAGCAAAGAAACCTCGAACTTCTAGAAGCCAACTCTTAAATATGGCCTTTAAATTTTACAAAAATGGGGCCAGGGCAAAAGAGGTGGAAAAAAAAAAAAGAAACAGCCAAAAATGCAATTTTTAGCAAATGCTTTAATCCCCCTGCCTCCTCAGTGTTGCCCATCTCAAGAAAATGTCCCAAGATCGGTGGCTGGAATACCCAGAGAAGAACCCCCAACTTGCAGGCCCCTGGGCCAGAATCAGTGTGCCTACTGCAAGCAAAAGGACCACTGGCAATAAGAATGTCCTAACTGTCCCCAGTGAGAGAAAAATAGCTTCCTGTTAATACTAGAGCTAAACTTCTGCTAGCCCCAGAGAGCTGCCTTGTCCAAGTAACTTTATTAAGGGTCTTGGACACTTGACCTGATGGACAGCTTCCCATAGTGGCAGATAAGCAGCCGCTTCAACACTTTTCTTCAGTGTCTCCACTACTGGGTGATTTCTCTGGTGGCTTAGGGACTCTGGGCTTTCCCTCTGAGCAATGCAGTTCCCCCAGCTCCCTTCCTTATTTGACGCTATGGGATCCTCTTCTCTGCCTCTTCATGTCTTCTATACTTATTTGGGCTAACAAAATTTGGCCAGACAGATAAGTCCCAATTTTGTAAATATCTTGAATCCAGTTGCTTTGTATACGTCCTTTTATTTGATGTGTTTAAGTGTATATACAAGTCTTATAATATGTGTTATGTTTAGCATGCTATCAAATTGGCTGATAAAAGAGTGCTCATAAATTAAACATGACTAAACTTATTCATTTGAAGAGAATATTGTGTCTTCTAAAATTGAACTTTAAGATTTTTAGCTATCACTGATGTTCATAGGCTTTAAAATGGTTAAAATGGGTTTAAATGGTGACTACCTTTTCATCAGATTTGGTTCTTGCTATTAAAAGTAAAAAAGTTAAATACATGTGAATGGAATATGTGCTTAAACAATGAGCTTTTTGTGTGGTTTAATATCTTAAAATTGTGGAATGGTTCTCATCTATAGAATGCCAATACGTAGTGTGTAGTTAAGGATTTCTTGCTTCCTAGGTTTATATAAAATGTGTCAAAGAAATGTATGCTTTACTAGAAAAAAAGAATAATTTTTGTATAATTTGAAAGTTATTAAAAGGAAGGTTCAAAATATGAGGGAACCAGTGAGTAAAAAAGAGATATGTAACAAATGTTATTGGCAGAAAATGTATTTTTTGCAAGAAAGGATACTTAAAATGGAGTAATTTTGTATCAAAAAGATTCTCTATAGTATTGTCCTAGAATGAAATGACTGGGTATTTAAGAAAGAGATAGTATAGGACAAGTCATAAGGGCCAGCATGTTGTAGATGATCTGTGTAAATCATAATAAGGTTCATGAAGAGGAATTTATAAAATACATTTTTTGTGTGTGACTATACTAACTGTAACTAAAAGAAAATTGTTTATAATAGACTAAAAATGGTCTACATTTTAAAACAAAATTTTCTTAAAGTATTAATTTGCTAAATTTCCAGAAATTTTTCAATTCTGTAATCTAATTCTTTTGAATGCTTCTCAGTGAGCTCATGTAACTCTCTCCTTTGGTGTTTATGTCAGCTCCTATGAGTTTTTCTCTTCTGGTTCTATTATTGAGGCCATATGCCAAAGTATTTTGTCTTAGAGGTCTGTGGGAGCAGTGTTTTCACCCAATATAGTTTCATTCTATGCTCTTGGTTTCTCTTGATATAATCTCATTTTTGGCTTTTAGTTTTTGACTCATATTGTTTAAAAGGGTTTTAAGTGCTGATGAGTGCCTGACCACCACCATTCCTATCTGGCCAATAATGTTTAATTGGCTATAAGTCTTTTGACTGTAAGCCCCTTGAGCAAAGGGAATTCCAAAGAAACTTAAAAACTAACTCAGGCCATGACTGGTAGATACACCTCACTATGACCCCTTTAAAATTTAGGCTAGATTCCCAAGGCTCTTCAAGAACATGGAAATAAATTATTGCCTCCCACGACAAGACTTATTCTTACTAAAAGCCAAAAAGAAGGATCCTCTGAGAGTCAATTACAACCAAACTGAAAGGGCCCTACTGGGTATTGTTAAATACTCCCACCATTTAAATGTCAGGAAATAACTACTTGAGTACACCTATAAAGGATTAAACCTGTTTATTATGAGTCACAGGCACAAAAAGAGGGCACCATGTTCTACTTCTGTAAGCCTTTGGAAGACTTCCACTATCTATTTAAAAGAAACAACACTCAGCCAGAAGTGGTAACATGATGCTGTGGGTGGAAACAGTAGCATTAATTTTTCTCTTCTTGACTACAATGCTTTTCTATTTCTTTAGCTAGCTACCTCCTCTGGGGAGACATCTCTTTTGTTCTTGTTGGGTGTAGAGGCCATTCTAAAGCCCAACTGGATACCATCCTGTCACTGTTAATCCTGTTTGCTCTCCAAATTACTCTAATCCAGTATGAGTGGGAACAAAACTCTATAGAAAATATTTCAAAAATTGTAGCATCAGGAAATCATCTTTATGGTTGCTGGATTTATCAACATTCCCACGATAGAGAGTTCCATCTTCTGGCCTATTCACAAAATCTCACAGCCATCTCTCCAGACCTCCTAACTAATGATAGCAATCCTAAAGTACCCACAACTTCTTACTTTTTAGGTGGAATGCTCCCCTACTTAACAGATTCCACCTGAACTCCCCCACCACTATTACCTGAACCTGTGAGGTTGGGAATCTATACCTCCAGTGCACTAATGATTCTATCTTTTGCACCCAGTGTTGTGTTAATGACATAAAAGAGAAAGTTTCCCTGTGATGCTGTGATCCAACTCTAGGTGCCAAGTTCCCAAGGCCACAGCAAGGTAAACGGGATTCCACTTGAGAGTGAGGAACCCATGTATGGTACCTTCTCTTGGATCAGAACATGCAGAGGAAAATCAACTGCCTAATCTGGGAAGGTAGGAGTACTGCACCCTTCTGGAAAACAAAGATTGTTTGACCACCCCCTTTGGAACAAGTGAAGAATATTTCTATGGAGCCAACTTGGAAGCAAAGGATAGACATTCATACCCTGTAAGGCCTCGATGTGTGCCTCAACTGGGCTCATTTTTGTGGCCATGAGTGGGAAACAGTCACACCCTATAACCACACCCAACTTCCCAGGGAGCCACTTGTTCTTTTAGAAGTAGCTTTCATTTGTATATTAAAAATTTAGCACTGGGGTGAATGTACATTGCACACCCTTGTGCCTCCAGGGGTCACAGTCTATAACCTTATAAGATGGAGGGATACCAGAATTAAGCAATAGGATTAATTCTAGCAGGAATCAAAGCAACAATAGGACTAGTGGCAGTCTAGAGTGGCTTTGCCTATCATGAGCCAACCCTAAAACAACTTAACTCAAACCCTAAAATATTTAGCCACCAGCGCAGGTCAGGGACTAAAGATAATCTAAGAGTCCTGAACTCTGGCAAATGTAGTTCTCTATAACAGAGAAGCATTGGATTACTTACCAGATGAATGAGGTGAAGTTATATACATAGATATAACCAGGGAACTGACCCCAACTATATCAGGTTGACTATCAAAATTGCCTTCCCAAGTCTCACTTGTTTTTTTCTTCTCCCAGGACCTTTATTTTATGTATTTATTTATTGAGACAGAGTTTCACTCTGTCACTCCGGCTGGAGTGCAGTGGTGCAATCTCAGCTCACTGTAACCTCTGCCTCCTAGGTTCAAGCAATTCTCCTGTCTCAGCCTCCCAAGTAGCTGGGACTACAGCCCTGCCCCACCATGCCTAGCTAATTTTTGAATTTTTAGTAGAGTTGGGGTTTCACTAAAAATGTTGGCCAGGCTGGTCTTGAACTCCTGCCCTCACGTGATATGCCTGTTTCAGCCTGCCAAAGTGTTGGGATTATAGGCATGAGCCATTATGCCCGGCCTCCTAGGACCTTTAATTGCTGTCTTGTTGTTACTAATCTTTGGCCTTTGCTTGTTTAATTTCTTAATAAAGTTTGTGACTTCTATATTATAAAAGTTCTTGATAAAGACAATGCTGCCACAAGACTTCCAATCCATCCCATCTACTGACCCAGAGAGTGAAAGCATTTTGCCTCTGGACCCCTTAGATCAGATACCCAGAGATTTTTACTCCTCTGGTCATAGGAAGGGCAATTCTCATAAACTCAGCAGGAAGCAGTTACAAAGATGGACTCCTGCACTTCTGCAGGTAAGGTTAAAGAGGAGTATCTAATCTTTGAGGGGGGAATGAGGTAGGAAGAAGGACTTGACACTGGACCAGACTGAAGAATAGCTGAAATATAGAAGAGGCAAACACATGTCTACATGAGACATGCGCACCACTGGCATGTCAGTTTACCATTACCATGGCAGCACCCAGAAGTTAGCACCCCTTTCCATGGCGATGACCAGAAAACCCAGAAGTTACCACCCCTTTTCTGGAAGCATCTGCATAAGCTTAATTTGCATATAATTAAAAATGGGTATAAATATGACTGCTGTACTGCCCCTGCCCTGAGCTGCTACTCTGAGCACACTGCCTATGGAGTAGCTCTACTCTGCAAGGAGCAGTACCTCTGCTGCTGCTGTACACTGCCACTTCAATAAAAATTGCTAATACCACTTGCTTGCCCGGGAATTCTTTCCTGGGTGAAGCTTCATCTATCCCAGGCTAAGCTCCAATTTTGGGGCTCACTTGCTGTGTTATCAATTATATCAATATTTTGTTGAAGTATTTAGCTCTAGTTCATTTATTTTCACTATTCAGTGTTTCATTTTATGACTACACTATAATTTATTGTTCCATTCCCCTATCAATAAGTATATTGTTTAAATGTTGTCTTTTTTTCTCACAAAACCAAGATATAGTTCTACATATCTTACATATATTTTGGTGTATATGTGGAAGAGCTTCTCTAGGAAATATACCTAGGAGTGGAATTGCTAATTTGTAGGATATTCCCATCTTCAATTTTACTAGATATTGACAAATTTCCTTCAACCGTTAATGTGCCAATTTAAACTCCCACCAACAACTACTGTATAATAAGGGAAAAATACTTTAAGGAAAAAAAGAAAAAAAAACCCACTAGTGTATGAGAGTGTCCATTCCTACACACTTTCATGAAAGCTTAGTATAGACAACCATTAAATTTATACTAATCTGGCAGGTGGAGAAATTTCATATAATTTTAGATGTAATTTAGATGTCTCTAATTACATCAAATTAAACAACTTTTCCCTCATTATTGGCCATTCCTGTGTTTATAGGCCTCTCCTGTGGACATAGGAAACTCCTCCTCTGTGAGAGGTTATGCCTGCTCATAACCTCTGCCTAATTATCTCGAGTTGCTTTCTTTTGTTGATTAGTAGTAAAACATTTTTCAGAATGTATTCTAATTATTAATTTTATGCCTTGCAAATATCTTCCCCCAGGATTTTCATTGTGTGTTTTTATTTTCAAGTGGTGCTTTTGATGATAAGAATATTTTACTTCTAATATAGTAAAATGAGTTAATATTTTCCTTTGTTTTATATTTTAAAACTTTTTAAATAAATCTTTTTCTACTCTAATATCATAAAGTTAATCTCTTTTATGTTGTTCTAAACATTTTAAAGATGTTCTTTATACAATTAGGTCTTTTCAGTGCTTGGAACTTGTATTTTTCTATGGTGTGAGTTCAAGATAACCCCCTTTTAAATGTGTATTAAGCAGTGATTCCAGTGCCATTTATTGAACAGCCTGTTCTTTCCCAACTAATCTTCAGTGCCAACTAATACCAAGTTTTTCTATATGAAAAGGACTTTCTCCTGGATCTATATTATATTGAATTCTATCGGCCTATTTGTTATGTAAGAGAAATAGCTTAATTACTCTAGCTTAACTAATAAGCCTTGATATGTGATAAACCATGTCCCTTCTCCCCACTAACATAAAAATTTTCTTGGATATCCTGCGTTTTTTCTTCTGTATACATTTTGGAATCAGCTTATATTTTTACTTATACACACATGCACACAATAAAAACAAAAAAAACAACAAAACCCTGTTGGGATTTTGATTGGAATTGCATTGAATATATAGATTAAGTGGAGAGAACTGTCATCTTTATCATAGTGAGTCTTCCATGAACATGCTTTATATCTGCATTTATTTAAGTCTATTATCTCTCAATAAAATCTTATATTTTCTCCATTAAGGTCTCAAACATTTGCTGAAAGAGAGATCATACAGTTCACAATGTCTAAAATTTGCAAATGTGTGTTGATCTCTATTCCATATTCACACCAACTTTTTTTTTTGTCTTTTAAATTTATCCATTACTTTGACTAGTGGATTAAAATCTGCCCCCATGATTATGAATTTCTGTGATTCTTCCCGTTATTCAGTCAATTTTTACCTCACGTATTTTAAGACTGTATTGTTAAGTAAATACAAACTCAAAACTGTTAGAACTTCCTAGTGAATTGAATTCTTAGTCATTATGTAAGAGTTCTCTTTGCTAGTATGCTGCTTTTTTAACCTTAAGGTCAATTTTATCTGAAATATAATGTAGCTGTGAAAATATGTAATGGGTACATTAATATTTGCCTAATAAATATATATCCATCCTTTTGTTTTCCCACTGCTCCTATATTTGGAAAAGTCTAATGAATAGCATATTTTAAGTCTAATCTAACAATTACTTTTTCAATTTGTCACATTTGTCCATTTATATTACTATGATTACTGATATTTTTCTCCAATTTACTTGATGTTTTCTACTTACCAAACTTTTTCTATATTTAGTTTCTTCTCCTTCAGTTCATTTGAAGATGGAGGCTGTTATTTATTTAAATTTATATTTTTCCTTGCTTTTGCTGTTCTGTAGTTTTATTATTATGTACCTAGGTGATGATTTCTTTTTTTTTTTTTTAAGAAAGAGGGAGAGATTTTAGAAAAAGAGAGAAAAGGAGAAAGAAAGAAACAGCAAAAGAAAGAAAAAAGAATGAAAGAGAAAGAAAGAGGAAGAGATTTTAGAAAAAGAGAGAAACGGAGAAAGAAAGAAACAGCAAAAGAAAAAAAAAGAATGAAAGAGAGAAAGAAAGAGGAAGAGAAAGTGGGAGAGAGAATGGGATTCTTGTTTTATTGCCCAGGCTAGAATACAGTCTAAAAATGGGTATTAAAAACCTCTTTTATGCCAATAATTGTGTTTAACAATGGAGACAGGAAGGAATAGGGGATGAAAATAAC
>PVKP010009482.1:0-68146 GCA_004027715.1 Plecturocebus donacophilus
ACTACTCTTGATTTTCTGATCTTCACATAAAGACTACAGTTGTATGTGTGACAGCACTAACTTGAACACTTCAAGCACTGATGATTTTCTCACCTTGAATTCTGTTTCTAAGCCCTTGCCTTGTTAGTGTAAGTGTTCTAAGTAGAGGAGCTTTTCTTTCTAGAGCACAATACTTTCCAAATAAACTATATTTACAGCCAAGAAGGTATTAGATATCCATCCACATGATAGTATTTTATCCATCCCAAGAAAAGGAATGATTAATGGCTAACTGCACTCACTGTGACCACCCCCTACTTTCTATTGCCATGTTTTTTGGTGGTCTTGTCTTTTCCCTCACTCTGTTTCTGACACTCCCTCCTACCTTTAGATTTCTGCTTACGGAATTGCTGCTTTTGCCTACTTCCACCTATTTTCCCTGACTGCCGCTTCTCCTTTTAATGACATTAGTTAGATTCCAACAGATAACTGTTAATAGATGCTACAGGACAGTTATCTTTTAAAAATATAGGAGCAAACTGAGGGCATTCAGAAACAAGACAGAGTTTGGTAAGACCAGGAATGCAAAGCCTGTGGAGGTCACAAACATGTATGTGTTTGGAGATTCATAGAAATCTTAGGGAGGGCCTTGGTCTTCTAGGAGGTTGTGGAAGAAACATTGCCAATTTTATTTGAATCTGAAAGCTTAGAAAAACTTTATACAGGAGGAACCCTGGGGAAAATGGCCGAATAGGAACAGCTCTGGTCTGCAGCTCCCAGCAAGACCAACAGAAAGGTGAGTGATTTCTGCATTTCCAACTGAGGTACCTGGCTTATCTCTTTGGGATTGGTTAGACAGTGGATGCAACCCACAGAGGGCAAGCCAAAGCAGGATGGGGCTTCACCTGAGGAGTGCAAGGGGTCAGGACACTCTCTTTCTTAGCCAAGGGAAGCCATGAGGGATTGTGCCCTGAGAGCAGTGCATTCTGGCCCAGATACTAGGCTTCTCCCATGGTCTTCACAACTGACAGACAAGGAGATTCCTTTGGTGCCTATGCTACCAGGGCCCTGGGTTTGAAGCACAAAACTGGGCAGCCATTTGGGCAAGCACCGAGCTAGCTACAGGAAGTTCTTTTTCATACCCCAGTGGCATCTGGAATGCTGGCAAGCCAGAACCATTCACTCCCCTGGAAAGGGGCCTGAAACTGGGGAGCCAAGTGGTCTTGCTCAGCGGGTCCCACCCCCACAGAGCCCAACAAGCTCATATCCACTGGCTTGAAATTTTCGCTGCCAGCACAGCAGTCTGAAGTAGACCCGGGACATTTGAGCTTGCTGGGTGGAGGGGCATCTGCCATTTCTGAGGCTTAAGTAGGCAGTTTTCCCCTTACAGTGCAAGCAAAGCCACTGGGAAGTTTGGACTCGGAAGAGGCTGCCACAGCTTAGGAAAGCTGCTGTAGCCAGACTGCCTTTCTAAATTCCTCCTCTCTGGGCAAGACATCTCTGAAAGAAAGGCAGCAACCCCAATAAGAGGCTTATAGAATATACCCCCATCTCCTAGGGACAGAGCACCTGGAGCAAGGAGCAGCTATGAGCACAGCTTCAGCAGACTTAAACGTTCCTGCCTGCCATCTCTGAAGAGAGGAGTTGACCTCCCAGCACAGTGCTCAAGCTATGATAAGGGACAAACTGCCTTCTTAAGTTGGTCCCTGACCCCAATGCCTCCTGATGGGAAGACACCTTCCACAGATGTTGACAGATACCTCATATAGAAGAGCTTCAGTGGCATCTGGCAGGTGCCCCTTTGGGAAGAAGCTTTCAGAAGAAGGAACAGGAAGTAATATTTGCTGTTCTGCAGCCTCTGCTGGTGATACCCACACAAACAGGCTCTGGAGTGGACCTCCAGCAAATGCCAGCAGACCTGCAGAAGAGTGACCTGACTGTTAGAAGGAAAACTAACAAACAGGAAGCAATAGCATCAATATCAACAAAAGGACAACCAGTCAAAAAACGCCATCTGAAGGTCACCAACATCAAAGACCAAATGTAGACAAATCCACGAAGATGAGGAAAAACCAGTGCAAAAAGGCTTAAAATTTCATAAACCTGAATGCTTATTCTCCTCCAAAGTATTACAACTCCCCACCAGCAAGGGAATAAAACTGAACAGAAAATGAGTTTGATGAATTGACAGAAGTAGGCTTCAGAAGGACGGTAATAACAAACTCCTCTGAGCAAAAGAGCAGGTTCTAAACCAATGTAAGGAAGCTAAAAACCTTAATAAAAGGTTACAGGAACTGCTAACTAGAATAACCAGTTTAAAGAAAAATATAAATGACCTGATGGAGTTGAAAAACACAGCACAAGAACATCGTGAAGCATACATAAGTATCAATAGATCAAGTGGAAGAAAGGACATCAGATATTGAAGATCAACTTAATAAAATAAAGCATGACGACGAGGTTAGAAAAAAAATAATGAAAAGGAATGAACAACACCTCCAAGAAACATGGGACTATGTGAAGAGACCAAACCTACATTTGATTGGTATACCTGTAAGTGCTGGGGAGAATGGAACCAAGTTGGAAAAAACACTTCAGGATATTATCCAAAAGAACTTACCCAACCTAGCAAGACAGGACAGTATTCAATTTCGGGAAATACAGAGAACACTTAAAGATATTCCTCGAGCAGAGCAACCACAATACACATAATCATGAGATCACCAAGGTTAAAATGAAGAAAAAAGTGTTAAGGGCAGCCAGAAAGGTCGGGTTACCCACAAAGGGAAGCCCATCAGACTAGTAGGATATCTCTCTGCAGAAACCCTACAAGTCAGAAGAGAGTGGGGGGCCAATATTTAACATTCTTAAAGAAAAGAATTTTCAACCCAGAATTTCATGTCCAGCCAAACAAACAAGGAAATGCTGAGAGATTTTGTCACCACCAGGCCTGCCTTACAAGAGCTCCTGAAGGAAGCACAAATATAGAAAGGAAGAACCAATATCAGCCACTGCAAAAACATACATGAAGAAAAAACATGAAGAAACTGCATCAAAGAATGGGCAAAATAACCAGCTAGCATCAAAATGACAGGATCAAGTTCACAATAACAATATTAACCTTAAATGTAAATAGGCTAAATGCCCCAATTAAAAGACACAGATTAGCAAATTGGTTAGAGTCAAGACCCATCAGTGTGCTGTATTCAGGAGACCCATCTCACATGCAAAGACAAACATAGGCTCAAAATTAAGGAATGGAGGAATATTTATCAAGCAAATGGATAGTAAAAAAGAGCAGAGTTTGCAATCTTAGTTTCTGATAAAACAGACTTTAAACCAACAAAGATTAAAAAGAAACTAAACAAAAAAATGGGTAATTATATAATGGTAAAGGGATCAATGCAACAAGAAGAGCTAACTATCCTAAATGTATATGCACCCACTACAGAAACACCCAGATTCATAAAGCAAGTTCTTAGAGACCTAAAAAGAGACTCAGACTCTCACACAATAATAGTGGGACACTTTAACATCCCTCTGTCAATATTAGGCAGATCAAGACAGAAAGTTAACAAGGATATTCAGGACTTGAACTCAGCTCTGGACCAAGCAGAGCTAATAGACATCTACTGAACTCTCCACCCCAAATCAACAGAATATACATTCTTCTCAGCACCACATAGCACTTATTCTAAAATTGACCACATAATTGGAAGTAAGACACTCCTTAGCAAATGCAAAAAAAAAAAATGGAAATCATAATAGTTTCCCAGACCATAGTGCAATCAGCTTAGAACTCAGATTAAGACAGTCACTCAAAACTGCACAACTACATGGAAACTGAACAACCTGCTACTGAATGACTACTGGGTTAATAACTAAATTAAGGCAGAAATAAACAAGTTCTTTGAAAACAATGAAAACAAAGAGACGGTGCCAGAATCACTGGCACACAACTAAAGCAGTGTTAAGAGGGAATTTTATAGCACTAAATGCCCACAGGAGAAAACAGAAAAGATATGAACATTACAATTAAAAGAACTAGAGAAACAAGAGCAAACAAATTCAAAAGCTAGCAGAAGACAAGAAATAACTAAGATCAGAGCAGAACTGAAGGAGATAGAGACATGAACAACAGTTAAAAATCAATGAATCAGGAGCTGGTTTTTTGAAAAGATTAACAGACTAATAAGAAAAGAGAGAAGAATCAAATAGACATAATAATAAATGATAAAGGGGATATCATCACTGATCCCACAGAAATACAAACTACTATTAGAGAATGCTATAAACATCTCTATGAAAATAAACTAGAAAATCTAGAAGAAATAGATGACTTCCTGGGCACATATACCCTTCCAAGACTAAATCAGGAAGAAGTCGAATCCCTGAATAAACCAGTAATGAGTTCTGAAATTGAGGCAGAAATTAACAGCCTACCAACCAAAAAAAGCCCAGGATGAGATGGATACACAGCTGAATTCTACCAGAGGTACAAAGAGGAGTTGGTACCATTCCTTCTCAAACTAGTCAAGCAATAGAAAAAGAAGGACTCTTCCCTAACTCTTTTTATGAGGCCAGCATCATTCTGATACCAAAACCTGGCAGAGACACAACGAAAAAGAAAAATTTCAGGACAATATCCCTAATGAACATTGATGTGAAAATCCTCAATAATATACTGGCAAATTGAATCCAGCACCATATCAAAAAGCTTATCCACTAAAATCAAGTCAGCTTCACTCCTGGGATGCAAGGCTGGTTCAACATATGCAAATCAATAAACGTAATCCATCACATAAGCAGAACCAGTGACATAAACCACGTGATTATCTCAGTAGATGCAGAAAAGGCCTTTGATAAAATTCAACATCACTTTATGCTAAAACCACTCAATAAACTAGGTATTGATGAAATGTATCTCAAAATAATAACAGCTATTAATGACAAACCCACAGCCGATATACTCAGTGGGCAAAAGCTGGAAGCATTCTCTTTGAAAACTGGCATAACACAAGGATGACCTCTCTCACCATTTCTATTCAACATACTGTTGGAAGTTCTGGCCAGGGCAATCAGGCAAGAGAAAGAAAGGATATTCAAATATGAATAGGGAAAGTTAAATTATCTCTGTTTGCAGATGTTATGATTAAATATTTAGAAAACCTTATTGTTTCAGCCCAAAAACTCCTTAAGCTGATAAGTAACTTTAGCAAAGTCTCAGGATACAAAACAAATGTGCAAAAATCACAGGCATTCCTATACACCAATAACAGACTAGCACAAAGCCAAATCATGAGTGAACTTCCATTCACAATTGCTAGAAAGCGAATAAAATACCTAGGAATAAAACTTACAAGGGATGTGAAGGACCCCTTCAAGGAGAACTACAAACCACTGTTCATGAAAATAAGAGAAGACATAAACAAATGGAAAAACATTCCGTGTTCATGGATAGGAAGAATCAATATTGTGAAAATAATCATACTGCCCAAATTTATAGATTCGATGCTATTCCCATCAAGCTACCATTGATTTTCTCCACAGAATTAGAAAAAAAATACTTTAAATTTCATATGAAACCAAAAAATGAGCTCGTATAGCCAAGACAATCCTAAGCATAAAGAACAAAGCTGGAAGCATCATGCTATCTTGACTTGAAACTATACTATAAAGCTACAGTAACCAAAACAGCTTGGTACTGGTACCAAAACAGATATAGAGACTAATGAAACAGAACAGAGGCCTTAGAAATAACACCACACATCTATAACCATCTGATCTTTGATGAATCTGACAAAAACAATGAGAAAAGGAATCCTTATTTAATGACTTGTGTTGGGAAAACTGGCTAGGCATATGAAGAAAACTGAAACTGAACCCCTTCCTTATACCATATACAAAAATTAACCCAAGAATAAAGATTTAAATGTGAGACCTAAAACCATAAAAACCCGGGAAGAAAACCTAGGCATTACCATTCAGGACACAGGCATGGGCAAAAACTTCATGACTGAAACACCAAAAGCAATTGCAACAAAAGCCAAAATTGACAAATGGGATCTAATTAAACTAGAGAGGTTTGGCACAGCAAAAGAAACTATCATCAGAGTAAATAGACAACTTACAGAATGGGAGATAATATGTGCAATCTATCCATCTGACAAAGGGCTAATATCCAGAATCTACAAGGAACTTAAACAAATTTACAGGGAAAAAAAAAAAAAACATCAAAAAGTGGGCAAAGGATATCAACAGTTCTCTAAAGAAGACATTCATGTGGCCAACAAACATGAAAAAAAGGTCATCATCACTCCTCATTAGAGAAATGCAAATCAAAACCACAATGAGATATCATCTTACATCAGAATGGTCAGGAAATAACAGATGCTGGATAGAATGCGGAGAAATAGGAATGCTTTTACACTGTTTATTGGAGTGTAAATTAGTTCAACCATTGTAGAAGACAGTGTGCCAATTCCTCAAGGATCTAGAAACAGAAATACTATTTGACCCAGCAATCCCATTACTGGGTATAGACCCAAAGGATTGTAAATCATTCTACTATAAATATACATGCACATGTATGTTTATTGCAGCACTGTTCACAATAGCAAAGACTAGGAACCAACCCAAGTGCTCATTAGTGATAGTATGGATATAGAAAATGTGACACATATACACCATGGAATACTATGCAGCCATAAAAAGGATGAGTTCATGTCTTTTGCAGGAACATGGATGAAGCTGGAAATCATCATTCTCAGGAAACTGACACATGAACAGAAAACCAAACATCATATGTTCTCACTTGTAAGTGGGAGTCGAACAGTGAGAACTTATGGACACAGGGAGGGGAACATCACACACATGAGCCTGTCAGGGGTGGAGGGAAAGGAGAGGGAGAACATTAGGAGAAATACCTGATGTAGCTATCGGATTGATGGATGTAGCAAGCCACCATGACACACATACCCGTGTAACAAATTTGCATGTTCTGCACATGTATCCCAGAGCTTAAGTATAAAAAAAAAATGTGAGCATATCATAAACTTTTTTTCCTATCCTAAAATATATGCTAATGATTGTGATTATGGCAGAGAAGTTATTCTTATTTATACATGCAATTTTGCTAAATGGCATTTGCACTACACATTTGTCCCATTTGTGGGTTAGGAATGTATAGTAAGATCCGCACCTCTCAGAAAAAGATTGTTCTGTTGTGGAAACCTCATTAGCTCATGATTATGTTATTCTATTGAGAGTCTAGTTTTATAGTACTCTAAGTATAAATATTAAATGAAAATATTTATGTTAAATAATATTCAAAGAATTGTTATTTAACTAGACCTTTTTCATCGACATGAGTTGTGCTTTAGAACTCATGTTTCTAATTTTAGATCCTCCTTCATCTAGGAATATGAAATAGTGTAGTTGGGTTATCCTAAACATCAGTTCATTTATTTTCTGAAACTTACTGGCATGATCTTTTATTGAACCTGCTAGAAACTCTAAGCATTTGAATAGCATATGAAAATATATAATGTTTAAATATTCAAGGCAAAAGATAGCTCACTTAAAAGAAATACTGTATGAATAATTAAAATAAATGCAGGACCTGGCCACAGCGTTGCAAATTACTGCCTAAAAGTCTCTATGGACAGGCAGTTCTTTAAAAATAGAAAGCTGTTTTAATCAAAGCCACATGTTTCTTTTTTTAAATTCTTGGCACACTTTTTCAGTACAAGATGATCTTCAAAAAGAAAAAGGCAGATAGAGCCGCCAGCCTGCAGTGCTTGAAGCCCAGGGAGGCAGCACGGTTTGATATAGGCAGACATGCTTATTGCTTATGTTTTATTTGGACAATTGGTATAAAAGAAGCACAGTGTGGAAAAAGCTTGGCCTTTAGATTGTGAGTTGTTTGAGTTGTGGCTATCTAGTTGGTGTTCTGTAGCACAGAGTAAAGGTAAATCACACAAGGCATTTGTAGGTATTATAAATAAAAAGGTTCAGTACCTTACAGAACTCAGAGTGATTCACCTTTAGGTCTTCTAATGTCTGATAAAAACATAGTAGGAAATAAAGCTTACCAACCTTAGAAGGGTGATGTTGATCAGTGTGACAGTGCTATAAGAATTGTTGAGGAATTCTAGGTAAACCACTGCTTAGAAATGTTACAGATCACAGTAAGCCAATTTAATTTTCTTTGTTGTTCAGATTCCTGGTGAGGATATTTAATGATGTGGATAGATTTCTGACTGAGCTAATACTATCACAATAATTCCCTTGACTTATAATATTTGTAAGCACCTTATAAAGAGAAAATAATAGGCTTTCTCTAGGATTTTCTGTTATAGAAAGCTATTTTTCAATCTTTAAAATTGAGAACTTTATAAGATAATACCAGTAATACTTTGTAGTAATCTCTGTGAGGAATCAACACAGTTTAGGGTTTTCTTCATCAACTCTGTTATGCAAAAAAAATTGTGTGTCTTTTTCTAGTTTTTTTTTTTAAACTCAACATAGACTCTTTTTCAGTTAGGTTAATGACAATGCCACTTGAGTAAATAAGGAATTCAATTTAAAATGCTTTAACAATCTGTTATTTATGTTTTATATTTTAAAGCTTGTTTTATGAATTTTCTTGTTGGATTCACAATTCACCAAATGAAAGAGAGAATGAGTGAGCTTCCAATTGCAGAATACAGAAACTACTCTAGGTAGTTTAAACAAAAGGTATTTAATATAAGAAATATTATAAGAAATTAAGTGTTTACAAAATCATTAGAAGGGCTGGAGAGCAGGCTTTAGATTGACTCCTCAAGATGAATTCTAATATCAATAACTCAGCTAACTTAATGAAACTTCAGTTTCCACAACCAGGAAGCTCCTGTGATAGCCACTGAATCCAGGATCTAAATGTCCTAGTTGCAATCTGGGAATCAAAAAGCCACAAACAGGGTAAGTCTTGAGCCAACTAGTCTCCTGAATGTAGCAGAAGACATAATCTGAGTGTTGTCTAGGCTTTGAAAGCCTGTGAATGTGTTTTACATTAAAATCAGTAATCCAAATATCCATGTCTCACCTGTATTCATAGGATTTCCAATGTTCGTTTTTCCCTGACTTGTATTTCTGATAATCTTCCAAATAGCTCACAAATACTTGAGAGTAACTCCCCTCCACAGCATCCATGCTTTTTTGCCCCATGTCATGCAGAGCAGGCACTGTCCCTGATCTTTTGCTATTCTACAGTCTTCAATGTGCATAGTTGTTCTGATGGTGGGTGCCACTGCTCTGCCGTGCCCAACGGTACAGCTGTCATATTCTTCTGCTAAAAACTGAACTTGAGTCTCTTTCTTAGCTTTACCAGGAATAACAGTTCTTTGCCTAGTGCTTAGCTTGAGTCATGAGGGTCTAGCTAAATGTGTACATCCAGAAATGTGTTAGATATACATAGTACTACTTCATAAAAACTTTTTTTTTGGAATTTTTTAGCCATTTTGCAACACAGCAATCAATAATAATTAAATTGTGTAACCTGACAAACTGTCAACCTGATGTTATAGATCAGAACTAGGAAAAGATACACAGTAGTACCTTATTATATAGTACATCTATTATAAAGATACAATAGATGTATGTAACATTAAAAGCATATATAATACTAAATTGCAAAAATAAAAATTGAGTTTGGAGTACTTTAGACTTGACCCAAAAAACAAAGGTAACAAAAACAAAAATAGACAAATGCGATTGTATGAAATTAAAAAGTTCTGCACAGCAGAGGTAAACATCAATACAGTGAAGAGACAACCAACAGTGTGAAGAGACAGCCTACAGAATCGGAGAAAAAGTATTTTCAAACTATATACCTGTTAAGGAGTAAATATCCAAAATATATAAGGAACTTAATTCAATTGCAAGAAAAATAACACAATTAAAAATAGACAAAGGACCTGAATAGATATTTCTCAAAAGATGACACACAAATGGGCAACAGGTATATGAAAAAATTGCTCAACATTATTAATCACTGGAGAAATGCAAATCAAAATCACAATGAGATAGCACCTTACTCCTGTTGGAATGGCTATTAACAAAAAGACAAAAGAAAACAAGTATTAGGATATGGAGAAATGGGAACCCTTCCATAATGTTGGAGGAAATGTAAATTACTATAGCTATCCTAAAAAACAGTTTGGAGGTTCCTCAAAAAATTAACAATGTACTACCAGCAATCCCATTACTTGGGCTTATATTCAGAGGAAATGGAATCAGTATCTTAGTGATATCTGCACATTCATATTTATTGTACAATAGCTAAGTTAGGGACTCAAGCTAAGTGTGTGTCAATGAATGAATGAATGAGTGAATAAAGAAAATGTAGTATATATACACAATGGAATACTTTTCAGTCATTAAAAAAAAAAAAGGAATCCTGTCAGTCATTTACAACAATGTGGTTGAACCTGAAAGATGTTATGTTAAGTGAAAAAAACCAGGCACTGAAGGACAGATACTGCATAATCTCACTCACATGTGGAGTCTAAAATAGTTGATTTCATGGAAATATTAAAATGGTGGTTACCAGAGATTGGGGAGGGTGGGAGATGTTGGTCAAAGAATATAAAATTTCAGGTAGGAAGAATAAGTTCAATAAATCTTTTGTATAACATGTTGACTATTGTTAATGATAGTATATTCCTGAAAAATGCTGAGTGGATTTAAAGTGTTCTCATGACAAAAATGTTAAGTATATGGAATGAGTTAGTCATTACAAAACATATAATTCAAAATGATACGTTGTACAGGATAAATGCATACAATTTCATCTGTCCATTTACAAAAATTAAAATCAAAACAAAGTCCATCATGTCTTCCAGGCTTCTAAGCAGACAGTGTTCTCCCACCATTAAGGCCGGTCTCTGGCACAACGTGAACACATAGTACAATTCATTTGGCTTCTCCATTTTAGTATATTTCTTATCCTTTTCTTTTCCCCTTTGGCTCAAAGAACAAAATTTTCTGGCTCATTACTTTCTACCAACTTACTGAAACAATGAATTACCTGTCGGTTTCTTAGCTACTTGATTTTCAAGGAGAGAGTTTGTCAAAAGTAATTTTGAAATAGCTTTTTCCTGAATAACCATATACAGGACTGACCCTATAGATAGGATTTGGTGAATACCGTTAATTTTATGTGTATATGTGTTTTGACAGTTTTATTCTTTGATTATTGACTTTGTTACTTTTCTTGCACCTTGATACCTAGGTGTGGCCATTTGCTCATTTTTCCCCAGAAAAGAATGGAAACTCTAATTTCAAGGCCATTACCTCCTAGATGCACTTTCTCACCCTTACAGCACCCATGTAAATGACCCCAGGACATTGAAGCAGGTTCTCCCTTTCCCTAGGAATCTCCCTTCCCTGGATGGTGATCAATTCAGTTTCATTCCTGAGCACCAAAATTTCTAAGTTATATACACATGGCAGTAAATGACCCCTTTGGAACAAGATAATGCATGATAATAAAAGGATCTCCACATTCTCCTCTTTTCAGGGCAACCTACTTTTTAACATTCAAATAAAGTGACTATAAGCTCCCTCCTGTGTGTACTAAGGAAGTCCAGGGTTCTTCCCAGTGTTTCAGAAGATTTTCCGAGGAGTAGCTACATTTTCTCAGAGGCAGTATTTTACATCTTGCTCTGAATCGCTGCTCCTGGCTTCAACTTATTAAGCACTTGACTTCTTGTTCTTTCTTTGAAGTTAGAAATTCTCCTCTTACCCCCTTTCACCCATGGGTGAACAAAGACCCCTTCTCTAAAATTCCCTAAGGCACCAACAGGGTTGTGACAAATCTGCTGCAGTTTGGAAAGCAGCCACAGCGCAGAAAAGGACAATTTAACCCTAGATTTTATACACCTCTAAAGCCATTCTTTCAGCATTCCCCTGTTGAGAATATTGACCACCTCTCTCCTTTGGCTTCTATCTGTTCTTTTATTCCATCTTCTCTTTCTTGGCTTAGATTGAGGGCCCCAGTCTCTAATCTCTTCCACTTGCCTTCCCTTGTAAGGGAAACTAACATCTGAGAAACTTAACAAATCATCAAGCCATTCATTAAAGACACCCTTTTATAATATTCTTCAGAGTATTTTGGCACTGTTTTGTTTTAACCTCTCTTTTTAAAAACTAAGCATATGCATATATGTGCGACTGTGTGAGTCAGTGTGCCTATTTGTTTCTTATATTACCAGAGATCCTTGGTTTTTCTAATCGAAATAGCAATCCTATCTCTGCCACTCCCAACCCCAAAGGTGGCAATGACTGTAGTTTAAAAAAAAAAAAAAAAAAACACAACAGTTTTTCTTTGTGATTAGGTGACTTTCAGGGCTGGTTCTGATTTGTTTTATAGCTAACAAAAAACTTCTGCCTGTAAATGAGAGAGATTTTAAGCATTTAGACATAACCTTGCTTTCTTTGTTGTTCACTCTGCATTTATAAAAATCGGAATGTATCTTTGTTAGTGGAGGCTTTTGCTGTCTTGGTGAACAATGCCATACAGAAGCAGACACTGAGAAAGTCTGAAATAGCTCAGGATTGTTAACTGCCAAACTATTTAAGAAAACTTGGGTAGTTTGACAGCAAAATTTTCAATCACTATTAAATTACCTCTGTGCCTTGGAGGGTCACTAGATGCTGTAAATGTCAAATGTTTTTGTTATTCTACTGGATTTCTGTGAGGGACGCATTTAACTCAACCATGGCTAGAAAGACTGAATATAAGGAAATATAATTCTAAGAAGTTAGGTGGGGCTAAGGGTCACCTTTAGAGAAAGATTACATAATTACATTATAATAAGTCTTCAGGAAGTACAGTCTCTTCTTAATTTTCTTTCACTCTGCCACAGATTTCTTCCTGAGTAGTGTCTTAAGAAACTCCTTTATGCAGGAGTAGAAACATAATAAGTATCATTTCAACCATATTATTCATGTTCTTTGGCACACATATTTATTTGTATGAAGTCATGGTCCTTTAAACTTCCTAACCAGTATCCAGGAATATCAAATAATCCTAATTTGAGGTTATGAATTTATTTCATGAGATTTTTAAAAAATTTAATGAACAATTAAGTGATTTCTTTACTTGCACATTGTAGGTGAAAGATTAGCTTATAAAAATTTAAAAATTAAAGACAAATTTTCACATAAAAACAATGTGATGAAAATCCGTCCACAAAAGACAATTTGATGATATTGCTGATAGGCCATATACTTACAATAATAAGTAAGATAATGCTTGTCTAGTACTTAAATATGAAGATAAAACAGAAATAATGATATATTGGTCTTGAATATTGTTATATGAAATTTGCTTAAAGGAAAACAAGATGGTTATTAGAATCTGAAGACATCTGGGTACTTTTAAGTACATGGAGGAGCTGATAAAATAGACAACTAATTTTGATCAAATGCTCCCTCATTTTGGGATAGGTATGTATACCAAGCATGACTCTTGGTTTTCTTGGTTGTAATTTTTTTTTTTTTTAATGAGGTAGCTAGTATTCCCCATGGTAAAATTAGCTAAATGTTCCTGCCACAGCTAAGAAAGAACTGGAATAAATAAAGAAGCAGGGGAAGATACACAGATAGTGCATATAAATGAGAAAGTTGATGTACACAACTGAATTAATTGAATTTTAACAAGTAGGAGACAAAAATATCTGTGTACTGACTTTGAGAGCCTCAGAGAGGGAGGTGATTGTGTCCTGGTGTTTTGGATTTTGGTCAGTATGTGACACCATCAATCCAGTGCCCTTTGGTAGCTTCCTGGCAGAGAAAAGAATGTGTATGAAGTCAGAACAAACTAGATAACTTTTACTCTACCACATTCTTAGTTCCCCAGTACACTTCCTTACAAAACAATCAGGCTATCAGTTTTGCTTCCAGAGAATTTTTAAATCTGTTCCTTCCTTTAACCAGCCTTCCTAACATCCGTACCAGATTTCAGATTTTTATTAAGCTCTACTATTTTAATATCTTCCCAATTAGTTGTCAGGACTCCAGTTTCTTTTTACTTTAATACATTCTTTATATGACTGAATTGATAGTTCTCTTGACAGTAGTCAGCATAGTTGATTACTTTACATTTTAGATTTAGTTTAATTCTACATATGTTCCCCAGGCCATATAAGGCCTAATTATGGGAGATGGTCTAGTTGAGATGTTTAGCAAATAGTGTCTAATTTACTCAGCATATATAAGTTGACAGAAATATAGACTATTTTTGCCTGTGTGCTGCTGCCTGGATAAAATTGGTTTCTGATAATCATTCTAGTGGACTTGGCTTTATTAGTAATTATAGTTGAAGCTAAATGTAATTAATATATATTGAACTTCAGGAAACATTTAAATTATATTTTGAAATGTGGGCATTATAAATTACTAATTAAAAATTAGGTAAGAGTATAATATTCTTATATATTTAGAGAGCTACTGATTTAGTGTTCGTTACTAAAAATGGATTCTCTTGACACACTATTAATAAAAATGTATGTGGGCCAGACTGATGTGGATTTCTTTTATATGAATCAACACTAGATAACAGCAAAGTTAGATGCTTCTTCCATGAATTATTTTGTCTTATCCAGAGGAAAACAGTGACATCTTTAGTTTGATATTTGAAATATACTATATTGTGACCACTATTGACATTTCTATTCTTTCTGCTACTTCCTTAATATACTCTATGCTAGAGCCACAGCCATGATAGGCTATTTAACAGACAAAATCCAATTCTTCAAGAGCCACCTGAATTTTATTCCTTGTGAGGTATTTTTTCCATTGTTCCTCTGTTTACCACTTATTACTCTGTGCTCCTGAGCACATTTCTCCTTTCTAGCACTTATCACCATTAGCTGATTGAATTTCTCCCAACAGCCACACTCTGTGCTACCTTCGAGTAGGAGTAATACTATGTTTTGTGCAATCCAGTACCCCAAGCAGAGCACTTGGCCCATTGGAAGCAATAAAACATGTATAGTTGACTGGCACAGGAGGCTCATTATATGTCAGAGGCTTTTCTCTCCTTTCTGTGTATCAGAAGTGCCAGCAGAGATTTGTGAACCTATGGGTACCTGGACTCCATACCAGACCCACTGAATCAGTATTGTTCAGGGATGTCTCAAGGTTTGCACATTTGGAGCAGAAGCTCCACAGCTGATTCTAGTGTGGATGTAATTGAATTTGTAAAAGAATAGCTCAAAGTAGATTACAACTGCTAGAGAAAGTTTGTAAGGAAGGGGCCATGTACCAAACTTTGAAGTTCTAGGAAAAGATATGTCAGGTCAAAAGATAAATAAATAACTAAGAAAAAGTACAGAGATGGAAATAAAACAAGGAAAGAAGTGTTTTTGAATAGAAGGTTTATATGTTGAGTAATGCTTGGTAATTATGGCTAAGCTCTATAGGACCAAAGCATGGGGAACTTTGAAAATCTGCATTGACTCAGTGCAGTCCATAGAGGCTAATAATTTTAGAAGTGGGTGGATCACTGAATATTATTGTCTTGCAGCATATGTCCAGGGAAAGGGTAGCTTGATTACGAAAAAGAGGAAGGCTTTATTAATAAGAATATGTAGCCCATCTTCTGAAATTTGCCAATTTTTTTAAAGAATCATAGAATTTTGGAGATAAAATATATATTTATCTTTCATTCCTAGGTAGAATTCCACAGAAAGCTTGTTTCTCATCAAAAAAAGATACTTCAGTGGTTAAGTAAGTTTGAGATACTGGATCAAGTGGTCTATTTCCTTTCTAAAATCTGATGAGTGCGTAAGTTATGTTTTTTTAACTGTATGACTTCCCAAAGCCTACAATACAGTAATTTATCTTAGATATCTTCAAGAGGGAAGTATAGTAAGCAAGTTTTCCCAAACCCTTTGTTGAGAATAGCTTATTAATATGTCACTGGATACTTAATCTTTTACAGTCAACTTCGGGAAGCATATTATGGCATAGAAGTTTAAGGAAATGACCTTTGGTATTAAGCAGCTTGAGTGAAAAACCTGACTTCATGCTTTGAACTGATTTAAGTCGGCATCATCATTCCCAATTGCGAGATTTTTTTAGGTGAGATCTATAGGTTTTGCCTCAATCCAGGTGTCCTCTCTCCAACTTACAAGGGCGGGAAATTATAATGAGAGCAAGTTTCAGTCTAGATTCTTTCACAGAAACAATTTCTTAGCGTACAATCAAACAACAGTGATAAAATCTGTTACCCTGCTCTTTTGTCGGAGTTTGATATAAAGACCTCTGTTCTTTAGACACCTGAACCGGACCTTGCATGCATAGGCTTATTCAAGGCAGATATTTAAGTCTTCCAGGAAGGCAGGATACAGCTAAATGAATCAGAATCAGACAACAGAATCCTCTCTTAATGAATAAACGTAGACCCAATTGTGTCGTAAGCCCAGAACACCTGTGCTGATTTGCATTTTCTGTGGAAGCAGGTATTGAGATAGGATTAGAAGTGCAGAAGGTTTATTGAAGAATAACACGTGAAAGGAAACAGAGATTTTGTAGAGGGAGGGACAAGACCTGACATAGCAGGAGACTGTCAGCCAGCTGTGCACCTTTCAATCCAGGTGGGTCACAGCACCACTCTGAAGTGCTGTCTTCTGGGATCATAGATTTCTAAATCCTCTTCATAAAAGGGCAAAAGTACTTGTAAATATTTCTAGCCAGTCCACTTATCTGTGTTAACATTAATTTTGCCAGGAAAAATTTCTTCTACCATCAGTTAGCTAATTAGCAAACTACTGCTGATCAGAGATGCAAATAGTCCAAGCTGTAGAAGTGGGCTCTAAGTGTGGAATCCTGATTAGAGTCTATCAAATGCTAGCAACCACCTGTGAGTATGAATTCTTAATTAAGGCTCCTGACAAACAGTTGACCTTTGAAGAACATGCATCTGAACTGCATGGGTCCACTTCTATGCAGAATTTTTTCAATAAATATATTGGGATATTTTTGGAGGTTTACAACAATATGAAAAAACTTAAAGATGAAAGCCTAGAGATATCTTAAAAAATAGGTATGTCATGAATGCATAAAATATGTAGATACTAGCCTATTTTGTATCACAAAATATACACAAATGTATAAAAATGTTTATGAAAACTTATGCACATACACAGACCATACATGGTAACATCTGCAATCAAGAAAAACATAAAGATGCAATAGTAAATTATAACTTTATACAATTAACTTTAGTACATACTGTACTAATAATCTTGTAACCACCGCCTATCCTTATTGCAGTGAGTCCAAGTGTTGCCAGAACCTCTTTAAACACCATGTGACTCTCATCGTCTCCATGTGAGTGCTTTGACTCTCCAGTATGTTGCACATGGCAGGAAAAAAATGATATATTAAAGTTCTTGCGTATCTTTTAATGTTTAGTGCAATTGTGTAAGCCCTTAACACCATGGGACTCATAAGAAGGGCCAGTGGTGTTGCTGCTCTACTCCCAAGAAGCAGAGAAAAGTCATAGCATTACCAGAAAAAGTTGAATTGCTTTATATGTACCATAGGGTCTGCAGCTGCTGTTGCTCTCTGTTTCAGACAATTCATCTTGTAAACATACCACACAAACTTACAGTATTGAAGTACAGTACTGCAAATAAATTTTCTTTTCCTTATGATTTCCTTAGTAACATTTTCTTTTCTCTAGCTTACTTTATTATAATAATAGGTTATATAATACATATATAAAATATGTGTTAATTGATTGTTTATATTATTGGTAAGGCTCCCAGTCAACAATGGCCTATTAGTAATTCTGTTTTTGGGTAGTCAAAAGCTATATGTGGATTTTCACATGCTCAAGGGTTGGTGTTCCTGACTCCTGTGTTGTTCAAAGGTGAACTGTATTAAATACTTCAAAGGTATAGATCAACAGGCTGTTAATATTCACAATGCAGTCTATGGCAAGATGGTTTTAATGTCAAATAGAAAATGTAATATTACTCTACTTACTTTAAGCAGTAACCCTAACCCTAACCCTAACCCTTTAAGCATCGACTTCCTTGTTTGAAAAATAAGAATAACAATAGTTTTTACCTTGTTAGTTTGTGGGGTGAGTGCTTAACAAAAGAGCTTGATGGATTACCACCCTTATAAAAGTCACTTGTTACTATATTTTGAAGGTGTGGAACATGGACCTGGGGATAAAATAGATCATCAAAGTTACCTGGCTTGTTGGTGAAAGAGCAGATAAGAGTCCCAGCTGTGGATTCTTAGTCTAGAAATCCTGCCAGTACATTGTCACCATTTTTATTAATCAAGGACTTTATTTTAATCAGTCATATGACACAACTACATTGATGGTCTGAACAAAGTTTATGAATAGTTTCTTCTTTTGAAATGCATGTATTACTGGGGTGATTAGGTTTATTAATCATGCCTACCATAAAGTCAACCAATTGATTTGCTTCTGGATAAAATCTGTATTATTATTGTGAGAGAGAAAATTTTGATTAGACAATAAAAGAAAGTATTATTTTGGACTATTAGGTTCTAACTCAAAGATTTTGAAAGCCCAGTGGCTACAAATGCCTGGAGGATCAGAGGTAAGATAAATGGAGGTGGAAAATGAATTAAAAATGGGAATGGAGAGAGAACAAAGCATGGTTTACAAATTTGGCTCAAAATAGCATGCTGCTCTATATGTTACTGATAATTACCTGTGTTAGTCAAGGTTCTCTAGAGAAACAGAATTGATATAGGATATATAGATATATAAAACAAGATTTTTTTTATGGAAATTGGCTCACATAATTATGGAGCTGGGAAGTTCACAATATGCCTCCTACAAACCAGAAATAAGGAAAGCCTATAATATACATCAACCCGAGTCCAGTGCTGTGAGAACCAGGGAAGCCTCTGGAATAACTCTCAGCCTAAGGCTGAAGGTCTGAGAAAGGATTTGGTGGGATTTGGGGTATAGGGGTTTGGGGGGCTGCTGCTGTAAGTCCCAGAGTCTTCGAAGGCCTGAGACCCAGGAGTTTTGTTGTTCAAGGTCAGGAGATTATGGATGTCCCAGCTCAAGAAGAGAGAGAAGGTTCATATTCCTTCTGTCCTTATGGTCTAATTAGTTGGGTGCTCTGTAGATTGGATGATGCCGGCTCATGTTGGTGAGGGTAGATTTTCTTTACTCTGTCTACTGATACAAATACTAATATTTTCTGGACACACCCAGAAATAAAGTTTTATCAAGTATCCAAGAATCCCTTAACTCAGTCAAATTGACATAAAATTAACTTATCTTTCAGCTAACTTCTCTAATACTACACTTTTTATAGTTTCTCTGAAATATGTACTATTATAAGAACATCTATTTAGTCTGGCCCTTTTGAGGATGAATTACTCTTTTGAATCTACAGTGATACATTTTTCAAACTTATAAACTCAGTGATTCATTTATTAATAAATATTAAAATGCATTGAATTAATATACTTTTTTAGGTTGGTGATGGGTTATTGATTTCTGCAAATATTATGTATATCATCTTACCTAGGATCAATATATTTCATTATCATACTGGTATATCTTGTGTCTGGAATTGCACTTTGAAAGTGATTTTATTCTAGAGCTGACAAGGTCTATTCACGGCTGTCTAATTTTAGGAAAACTTTATCTGCATTTATGTAGCCTTTTCGTACTTAATAGAAGCTATGCTGATGTTGTGACTTGTCTATCTTAATGAACTTACTTGCTCTCTAGTTTTACAATCAACTTTTTGAATGTTGTACTAATTGTTTAAATATTTAAACTGTTGTGATTGCAATATTCCTTTATCTAACCTCCATAGGGAATTATCGTCATCATTGTTATTATTTGATTACTTGTTCCACATCTTCTTTAAATAGTTTCTGATTGTGTCATAATATCCCTTTAATTTTAGATTTCCATTATTATAATTATATTGTGACAACCTATGTTACATCCATTTTAAAATATTTCATTTGGCTCATTGTGTAAGTTTTATTTCAATTATACCTGATTGATCTTTAATCATAATAATATTTAATGTCAGTAATACTACTTTTTCAAGTAGAGAATTATTATTTTGATATTTGATCATTTGAGTGCAAGTTTTCTGTTGGAAAACATTGCTTCCTTGCTTAGAAGTGAAAAAAAATATAAGCAGTTGGATAGGCATGGTGGTTCACGCCTGTAATCCCAGCACTTTGGGAGGCCAAAGTGGACAGATCACTTGGGACCAGGAGTTTGAGACCAGCCTGGCCAACATGATGAGACCCCATGTCTACTAAAATACAAAAGTTAGCTTGACATGGTGGCATGTGCCTGTAGTCCCAGTTACTTGGGGGGCTTAGCTAGGATCCCAGAAGGCAGAGGCTGCAGTGAGCTGAGATAGTGACATTGTTCTTTAGCCTGGGAGACACAGCAGCAGGACTCTGCCTCAGAAAAGAAAAAAAAAAAGAGTTAATGGTACTACTGTGAATATATATTATATAAATGCTATGTAATATATAGACACTGCTGTGTATAAGTATTATATAGAACATATATTTACAGATACGCACATAGTGTGTGTGTATATGTATGTATATATATATGGCATACATGTTTATATTTATCCATCTTTCACTTAAAATTTTTAATTCCCAAATATCTTGCTGCTATAGTAAATAGCTATTAAATGGGCACAAATATTTTGATTAATTTTAATGAAAAAATTATGCATTTCATCCAAATCCAAGATAGCAGTAAAATTTTCAGTTTTTATGAGAAAAAAAGTATCAGTTTGGAAGTAAATAATTCATTCAAAAAATTTAATGTAATGAAAGGTAATAGTATTCCCTTTTTATCTTACTTTTCATTAGTTTCTTTAGCAAATTTTTACTTTTGGGGCATCATAGTTCTCATGTACTCAAATGACACTTGCAAATAAAGATGAGCATAGAGAAATCAAAGCCAAACAAGGACCAAACAGGAGACCACATTGAAAAACATAAAAATAATGTATAATGAATGTATAATACAGATGGAAAGTCATAAAAGGTTTGCCAAACATTCTCAAAACATTTGTTTTCATTCAACTGTGAGGCACAATTTAAAAATGTTTTATTTGATATTCTTCAACCAGGCATCTATGGTGAGAATATTGGCTTTTTTTTTTAACCTGTAACTATAATTTGAAATACTACTACTTAAAGAGTGTTTATTTAATGTATTTTTTAGTGAAAGTATTCTCTTCCCAAACAGAAATTGTTATAAAACCAGTCTGTAAACATGTAAGGTAATTCTGTATATTTAGTATAGTTTAGTTTATGCTCCAACATGAAATATTTTTATTCCTTTAAACCTGTCATTCATTTAAAACAAACACTGTGTGCTTTATAAAATTTAGATATGTGCAGAGGGTAAATTATGAGTTTATAAAAATTAAAGTCATGTAATTTTAACAAAAATTCAGGGCACACAGCTGAGTGAAACCATTTCATTCTCTGTTTTTAATAATTGTGGGATCTTCTTACTTGATGCTGATTACTTTCTAGGATTGAAAATAAATTTCAGTCTACAATAACTCATTGCCATTTAGCATCCATAAAGTAAGTATTCAAGGAAATAAACCAGAACATAAGACTTTATAAGTTACTTGCCACCTCAGTTTCAGCTTCAGAATAGCTAAAAAATTTATCAGTCCTTATCTGTTACATAAAATTCTTGTTATGCCTGATAATTTCTGGTCTAACAAATATCTTCTTTATTGTTGAAAGCATATGGAACTTTCCACACTTCCTTTTTCTCCATCAAGACAGACTTAGGGATTGTCCTAGGAGGAAGTTTGGGGTTGAGGAAGCTTACCTAAAAGTTAATTTTTTATTCTTATTTATGCTAGAAATGCTGGTGTTTGCGGATGAGTCTGAAAGTTGTTTTGCTGCTCAATTATGGCCTGAATATCAGCAAAATCACTACCACCTGTGAGCTGGTAAAAAATGTAGACTCCTAGGCCTCATTCCAGACCTACTGAAACAGAACTATTTTAGTTGGAACAGAAAATACATATTTGAAATGAATCAGTTAGTGTAGTTCAATCCAAAAAGAATGATATAAGAGTTCAAGGGATAGTTGTGTGACCAAGGTGAGTCAAATCTGATGTTAAATTATGGGAAAGGAAAGCTATATGCAGAACAAAATAAAACATAGCACACTCCTTTGTGTCATATCATAGCCTAATCACAGGTATAAGCTGAGGAAGAGTAAAGCAATATGCTGAAGAAATAGCAGAATTTCTTTTTTGAATTACGTATTCTCCAAAATGAGATGCCAGTAATATATACCTTACTCCTGTGGCATTTATTTTAGGAATTCACACGAAGAGAATTTTGTGTGGATCACAAAGGAATCCACACAAAGGAATCCACACATGCATCAAATCCATTGAATTTATAATTTATTACTCCTGTAAAACAGGATATCTTTTTCCAGCTTTTCTCATCTTCAAACCACTTTTAATTTCTTTGATTGCATCAAGAAAAAGCTACAAATTAAGTGCCAATGAGTAAACACCTGATTTTAATATTATTGCTTCTGATGATTTCCAAATAAGAAAGGCTTATTATACTCTTCTAACTAGGACGCTGTGTCCAGTCTCACAGTAAGCTTGGAGGAAGAAGGAGGGAGCAAAATAAAATTCATGATAACTTAGCTGGGCACACAGCCAATATTCGAAACCAAGAATCCCAAATCTACAAGTTGAAGATCTTTCTATAGCATTCTGACCAATATATGTGCTGCTTTTGCTTTAGTATTTTCAGATATTAATGTAGTTGTAATATGTAGTTTTATTTACCTCCTGTTTATAATTGCATGGTGGTGTATGCATACAACCCTTTACTGTCGTTATTTTATATTCAATTACAGTTACAAAATATTTGATTCATCCTAGTGATAATTTGGTTTCACAATTAAATGAGTTGCAATTGATTTTTCTTATATCTAGAATCAACTTTAGTGACAGAAATTTCTTGTTTTGGCAATATTTTAAAAATGTCTAAATTGACCTTTTCATTGTCAACTTTTGAAGATTTATTGTATTTTTAACCTCATTTTTAGCAATATAAAAATTTATTATTCCTACTCAAAAACTATGAGTCTGTGTTCAAGCTATAAGTCTGTATTATTCAGGTAAAAGAAAAGCATATTAATTATTGATTTACTACTATATATCTCTTCCAGTTCTTCAAATTAATACAGCAAATACTACAACAAAGGTGAACAAGAACTTGAAACGTATTTGCAAAGCTACAGACCAAGCGTAGAATACATAGTTTGACTCTTGATTCTATGTTTTGTGATGCTTATATAGTCTGAATTTTGATCAGCTATCCACTTACCTATGCAGAAATTTATTTTGCTGTGGCACCCCTATGGTGCCACAGCAAAATAATACAAATCTGATAGTGTTGCTGCTACAATGTAGGGGAATAACAAATAATAAATACAAATTTGATAGTCTTGCTGCTACAATGTAGGGGAATAAAACAAAGAGGAGATTTGAGTGAGTGAAGTTAGCCCACTGTGGCAAGGTCTGGTATTTGAACCCAAATCCTTTCACTTGTCTTGCCAGTGTGGTCCTATGACTAAATTCTTAACTATGATATGTGAGTGGAATGATGTGTATAACTTCTGGTTTAACCAATTAAGATGCCTATGCTGAAGTTTCTCTTTCCTTTCTTGGTGATTGAAAATGGCAACAACTGAAAAATCTTGGAAGTGACATGTTAAGAATAGAAGTATTCTATCTGGCCAAACTGGGTGCTGGGATGGCTTTTTGAGCTGAGACTAACTATCTGCCCTGGACTATTATGGGAGAAAGAAAAATACGTTACTATGTTCTTTGACCAGTGTAGTTTTCTCTTGATGACAGTAGCATAGACTTCAGTCTAACTAATGCAGCCACTCATAAATTTTTCTGGTGGTCATAGTTAGGATGGCCATATAGTTGTCCAAACTGAGAAATTCTGGGAATAAAAGAGTGTTCAATTAATAATGAGTGTAGGAGAGCTGGTGTAAGTTGGCAATTTTAGAATGAGGAGGCGGATGGACTGGAGCAGAGTGGCTCTGGTTATAAAGCTATTTTTCTTTCCCCACAATGGCAGTCTCATTATATTATTCATCTAAACATGTTATAAGGCTGCCTCACAGATTGAGACCTTTCACCATTGGATTTATAATAGGTACTATTATTTCGTGAGCTCAACATTTCAGATAATGGACACTTTTGGTCTTCCTAAAATCTTTAAATGTAAAATAAGTGAGAAAAATTGAGTTGTCCCAGGGCCCTTCCCTTACTGAATTCTCAAATTTTTTTTGACCCTATTCCCAGTGGCTATGGGGTTTTTGTACAGTCTTAGGACAGGGTTATTCCAGATTCCTTTTCCCAGGAGTCTTGCCTTCTCTAATTAACCTGTGAGTTTGGATTCTTCACTTAAAAAATGAGGCTAAGACTACTTATTTTCCATTGCAATTGTGAAGGTTAAAAAAGAGAAACCACATAAGGAGTTTAACATGATGCTTGGCCAGTGGAAACCAGTCATAGTCACTGATGATAATAAAATAAAAGGGAGTCTCAAAGTACCTAAAACTAGACAACCCCCAGAGCACAATTCATCATCACTTAAAAATATGTACATCTTTGTTATAGCTTTTTTTTTTTGGCTAATAATTCCATGAGACATTCTTGTGTTGACACTTGAGTATTGGCTTCATGTTTACTTCTGTCTTCTCTTTCATCCTCAATTCCAGTTGGTTGCAACAGCCTGTTATACCCATATCTTGGATCCTGCCCTCCTCTTCCTTTCTATTGCGACTATAGTTCACCTTCAGGTCCTGTCAGGATTAAACAATGACAGCAGTCTTGTAACCATTCGTTTGCATCCCATATATTTTTTTCTATATCCCCCACACAGCTACAAAATTACTTTTATATGAAAATAACATTTATTGGCCGAGTGCAGTGGCTCATGCCTGTAATCCTAGCACTTTGGGAGTCTGAGGTGGGTGGATCATGAGGTCAGGAAATCGAGACCATCCTGGCCAACATGGTGACACCCCGTCTTTACTAAAAAATACAAAAAAATGAGGCTGAGGAAAGGGAATCACTTGAGCTCAGGAGGCAGAGGTTGCAGTGAGCTGAGATCACGCCACTGCCCTCCAGCCTGGTGACAGAGCAAGACTCTGTCTCAAAAAAAAAAAAAAATTATTGCTTTTTTGATGGAAAAAATCCTTGAATAAGGTAGCTAATTTTGGGCTGAGGGGAGTAGAGTACAAAGAAGAAATTATAATTTCTTCTTATTACCTAGAGATAGTTTTTCTTCTGCTCATGGATTAGTTTTATAAGAATATTTTTTCATAAGTATAATCATACAATCTACATTTTGCCAACTTGGATTCAAGTCCTGGATTAAAAAGACTATAGATTTTATCAATTAGTAGAATTTCTAATGTGATTTCTAATGTGTTTGATAAAATTAAGAACTCTTGAGTTCCTTCCTCTTTAAAAAAAAAGGCTATTTAGTAGGATACCTGCAAAAGTGAGAAATGCTTTAGAACTTTTTCTTTTTCCCTCCCCTTCAACCTATCATTTCTAGGAATAGAGAGTTTCTAAGTACAGGTCTCCATGGTATACCAGATTCCTTATTTTTACCTAAATGTAGCCACTAGGCCATACCTGATATCCTTGGTTATTTTCTTTAGGGATTCATTATATAGCAGAGTACATTTGGGAAAATCAGAAGATTCTCATAGCAATAGTGCCGCCACCTGACTTACCATATTACAGCTTTATCCTTTTTATGCTACTTTGCCTGATTTAAGAGATGAGGGAATTTCCAGCTCTTTCAGTTTATAAATTCTCTGATTCTATTAATTAGAAAACATACACAATTGTCCTTGGGGCATTTCTGCCCTAATGCTTCACTCATGTTCTTTAAAGCACTCATTTTCCCTTTTCATGGGTTCCCACAGCCCAAAGTATGAGTAAACAATTGTTTATTAACAGTGACCAATTTGTGTTGATTTATATGTTCCAAGACTTCAATTAATACTTTATGCCCCAAAACTAGAGTATTATTAATAGAGAAATAAGCATTTATTGTAATAATTATGAAGTGGGTTGCATGGCAGTCTCCCAAAAGATATATATACCTCCTAATTCCGAATACTTGTGAATTTTACTTTATTAGGGAAGACTGCAGATATTAAGTTATAGATCTTCAGATGATTAGATAATCCTGGATTATCCTGGTAGACCCTAGACCCAATGACAAACATCCTTAGGAGAAAAAAGGGAGATTTGAGACAGAATGAAGAGAAGAAACAGACACACAACGGAGAAAGTCACGTGAAGAGGGAGGCAGAGATTGGAGTCAAGTGGTTACAGGCCAAGGACACGAAACAATGGTGACAGCCACCAGAAACTCCCTGCAGACACCTTGATTTCAGATGTCTAGTCTCTAGATCTATTAGAGAATAAATTTCTGTTGTTTTAAGCTACCCAGTTTGTGGCAATTTGTTAAAGTAGTCACAGAAAACCAACACATATGACAAATCCTTTGAAAAGTCATTTTTTCCCAAGATATATAAAGAGACTTTTTTTTCTTTTTTTTTCTGTTTTTTTTTTTTTTTTTTTTTTTTTTTTGAGACAAGTCCTCACTTTGTCATCCAGGTTGAGTGCAGTGGCATGATCAAGGCTCACTGCAACCCTGAACTCCTGGAGTCAAGCAATCTTCCCATCTCAGCCTCTCAGTTAGCTGTGACTACAGGTACATACCACCACGCTTGGGTAATATTTTTATTTTTTTGTAGAGACTGTGTCTTGCTGTGTTATCAGGGCTGGTCTCAAACTCCTGGGCTCAAGTGATCCTGCTACCTCAAGACTTCCAAAGTGCTGAGATTACAGATGTGAGCCACCATGTCCAGCCAGGACCCTCTCAAAGCCAAAAATATTCTTACTAACATTTGTAACAGATAGCAAAATGTGTGTGTGGTTTTTTAAATGAGTAAATTCTACTTTTGATAAAGATGGAATAACAGAAATGGGACTTACTCTTTCATTAGTTTTCTATACCTGCATAAAAATTGTCATAAATGAGTAGCTGAAAACAACATAAATTTATTATCTCACAGTTATATACGTCAGAAGTATGAACACAGCAAGACTACATTCTCTATTTAGTGTCTCATTGTGCTGAGATGAAAGTATTTTTAGGTTTGCAATTCTTTTTGGGGGATAAGGGCCCTCTTCTCCAAGCTCACCTACTCTTAGCAGAATTCATTTCATTGCTGCTGTAAGACTGAGGTTTCTGTTTTCTTGCTAGCTGTGGGTTTAGAACTACTCAGCCCATGAAGCCCACCAATGTTCCTTGCCATGTGACCTCCTCTGTCTCTAAAGTAAGCAGTAGCATACTGAACTTCTACAGTCAGCTGAAACAAAGCTTTGCTTTCAAAAGATTTATGTGATTAGGTCAGTTCCATACAGACATTTTTTTCTATTAAGGTTAATTGACTTGGGACTTTTATTATATTTGCAAAATCCTATCACAGTAGTACTTAGATTAGTGTTTAATTGCATAAATGGGAAAAAACATGTGTGCCCTAGAGGCTAGGAATCCCACAGAGGCCATCATCTTAGAATTTTGCCTATCACAACACTTCTCTCTGAAACAACTAAAACACTAGGTAAAATATGTGAAACAGTGGTTCTTATGTCACTGGTCATCAGGCAATGGTGGATAATGGCTACTAAGAGATGGAAAACAAATGAGGTGAATCCTAGAATTACTGTGCTTTACTGCAAGGAAATAGTTTCCAGGCTACAGTACAAGGTGAAGAAACCCAGTGACAGCTCAGCAGTCCCTCCAATAGAACTGAGAGCCTGAGACCAAAGGCAGAGTTCTGGAGAAGAAAGAGTGACACATAAAACTTGAGAGATCAGCAAAGGGTCCCTTTCGTGTCTTCAACATAGCGCTCATCAGCATATACAAGTGTAGGACTTATCCTCGGTCAGAAGAATATCACTCAAAATGATTGAATATCCTCGGTCAGAAGAATATCACTCAAAATGATTGAATATATTGAAGGGATCATCTGCAGGATGTATAGAAACCAGGAAGCAGTTCCTGTTTCTACCAGATATATTGAGATATGCCATAATTCATGGACTATTGGGTAGACTATCTGAAGTACAGACTATCTGAATGAAGTATGTTGCTTTAGTCATGGATTAATATTACCTAGACTAAATTCAATGTTAGTGTTTATATAATAAAGCTTAAAAGCATAAAAGGGTTAGACCATTCTGAGTAAATTAACTGCAGCCTAGGACAAACTTGAATATTTGTAAGAGTACAGAAACATATAGCATTCAATAAGGTAGAAATTCATAATGTCAGATATCCAAGAAAAAATTTCAGACATGGAAGGAATCAGAAAAATGTGACATATAATTAAGATGAAGTTATTAGGAACATGACTCAGAAGTGGTACAGATAATAGAATTAGAGATGAAGACATGCAATAAAATATTGTAGCTGTATTCCATATGTTGAAGAATATAGAGAAAAGGTTATGGAGAGACAGAGAACATAAAAAGAAGCCCAAATTGAATTACCAGAGATAAAAAAAATTCTAAGATGAAAAATACATTGAATAGGATTAATAGTAGATTAGACTGCAGAAGAAAAAAATTAATAAATTTGTAGACATGGCAATAGAAACTACGAAAAAATGAAAACCAGCAAAAAGACTGAAAATCATGAATAGTGTATCAGTGAGCATGGGACAAAATTTAATTGCATTTCTGTATAGTAATCAGGATTTTTGTTCCTTAGTTCAGCTAAAATTGGGGTTCTTGTCTAATGACCAGGACAAATTAGGCAGGCAGACACAATGAAAGGTGAAGAAAGCAGAATTTATTAAAAGAAAGCTCTCAGCGAAAGAAAAGGGGGTCAAGATGTGTGCTCCCAGTTCACAGATTCAATACCATGCCATCACACAGGCTGAAGAGGCCAAGGTATCCCTCTTCCCCTGCCCCACACCCTTGAGGCAAGAATTCCTGGTGATTCCACCCCATTCTCCCAGTGCACAGGCGGGCTCTTAGTCTGAGCCACTCAATAATGATTAATTTCCCTTACTGTGCATGTGTTAAGGGATGGAATTTTTGTCCTTGGGCATGTTTAAGCAAGGCCCCTGTTCACAATGAGTAGGGCAGAATTTGGCTGTCTTTTGTCTCTGTCAGTAACAATGAACAAACAGAACTTGAAATTTTAAAATATTATCTTACAACAACATGAACACAAAATATCTGTGTACTGAAAAGCTTAAAGCATTGCTGGGATAAATTAAAGTAGATCTAAATAACAGATCCAAACACTTAAATTCAAACACCTAATATTAAAATGCCAATTCACCCCAAATTGGCATATATTTGTTCAATGTAATCCCAGTTGAAATCCTATCAAATTTTTCAATAGAAATTGATGAAGTACTTATAAAATTCACAAATAAATTCAAAGTATCTAGGGTAGCAAAACATTGAAAGAGAAATAAATTTGAAGGGTTTATGCTACTCAATTTTAAGATGTAGTAAAAGCTATAGTAATCAATATAGTCTGGTATTTACCTAAGAATAGAGAAGTACTCAGTCTAACAGAACAGAATTAGAACCATACATTAAAGTTTGATTAAAGAGCAGAGCAATTTAGTAAAAATGATTGCCTTTTCAACAATTTGTATATCAGAACAACTGGATATTTACATGCAAAAACATCAATTCATGCTTCTAACTATATAAAAAATTGACTCAAATGATTTACAAACTAAACATAAATCCTAAGATTTTTTATGGAAAACTTAACAGAAAATCTTTATATATCTTGAGTTAAGCAAATATTTCTTAGCTATAACAACAAAATCATGACCCATCAAAGAGTAACTAGGTAAACGGAGCTTTATCAAAACTTGAAACTTTAGGGAGCTGGTACTATTCCTTCTGAAACTATTTAAACAATAGAAAAAAAGGACTCCTCTATAACTCATTTTATGAGGCCAGTGTCATCCTTGATACCAAAGCCTGGCAGAGACACAACTACAAAAGAAAACTTCAGACCAATATCCCTGATGAACATCGATGTGAAAATCCTCCATAAAATACTGGCAAACCAAATCCAGCAGCACATCAAAAAGCTTACCCAACAGATTCAAGTCAGCTTCATCCCTGGGATGCAAGGCTGATTCAACATATCCAAGACAAAAAATGTAATCCATCACATAAAGAGAACCAATGACAAAAACCACATGATTATCTCGAGAGACAAAGAAAAGACCTTCGATAAAATTTATCCCTTCATGCTAAACACACTCAATAAACTAGTTATTGATGGAACATATCTCAAAATAATAAGGGCTGTTTATGACAAACCCACAGCCAGTATCATACCGAATAGGCAAAAGCTGGAAGCATTCCCTTTGAAGACCAGCACAAGACAAGGATGCCCTCTCTCACCACTCCTATTCAATGTAGTATTGGAAGTTCTGATCAGAGCAGTCAGGCAAAAGAAAGAAAGAAAGGGTATTCAAACAGAGAGAAAGTCAAATTGTCTCTGCAGATGACATGATTGTATATTCAGAAAACCCCATCATCTCAGCCCCAAAACTCCTTAAGCTGATCAGTAAAGTCTCAGGATACAAAATCAGGTAATGAGGTAATCCCCATTCCAGCTAACTGAAATCAGATAATCTTTTAATGGGGGATCACTCCGCATTGTTAAATGGAACCCACAAAAGCATTCTGAAGAGGAAAAGTCAGCATTGGACACCCTCCTGATAAAGGCATCAGCATCAGATTACAACAGTACTAGTCAACTGTAGATTTCTGCCTCTTCCTTTTTTCTTTGCCTATCATAACACTGAAGAAAGAGTGGCAAAGGGGCAAGTGGGGCAGGAGAAGTAGACGGTATGGTGGAAAAATGATGATGAAGCCAACTTTGTGCTGTGTCCAAGAATGCTAGCTGTTTATCCAACTAAACAGCTATCCAATGCTAGCTGTTTAGCCAGTAATTGACATTACTGGCTTGATGTAAGCAGTAATGTCATTTGTGACTTCTGAAATGTGTGCTTTAATAAAAGGTACAAAACATTCTTAATCTCTTTCCTCCTGCTGGGAGAATATAGACGTGATGCCCTGAGTGCTTTCAGTCATACTGAAGTTGAAGTGGAAGTCAAATGGTGAGAGTGATGGACAAGCTAGTAAAAGGAGCATGAGTCCTTCATGACAAGGTGATACCAGCCTCCCAGACCTGGACTTTACATGAAGAAGAAAGAAACTTCTATCTCTTCTAAGGCACTGGGATTTGATCATACCTATCTTAATCTAATATTGATATGTGTGCCTTCATAGGAGAGTTTTCACGATTTGAGACAGTATTTAGCTGGGGGAGGAGAGAAATTCTGACTTGAATAATAGTGAAATTGTATTTTCTATGTAAATGAACTTAACACCTCTAAAATGAGATTCTAGCCACTAATGGACTTAATATCTCAATGAGACTCTAGTTCACTAGTATCTGAGAGTGACTGGAAGAATAGCCTTATGGTCTGTCTCTGAGGGGTACAGATGGGAGATTTGTTAATAGACAAAAGCAATAAAGTAAAAACAAAGTTATATATATTTATTACCTTTCTTTTAGAGCTAACTCATTCAATGAATTGGTTACACATTTTTTTCCTAATTGACTAAGCAGCACTTTATTATATGTATGAACTCAGTTTAATATACTCATGATACACATTACCTTGAATTGTTCAAAGGAATCTTAAACCATTATTAAAGTATTGTTTAATAGATATAAAGATACCGTTGGAGCCTTAGTAATTAAATAGAATTGTAATAACTAATGTAGAGCTATAATTATTTTCAACTTTGTCACAAAGAATCTTTATACAATATTTGTTCTTCCACTATTTAGGGTGTTATAATTGATTCTAATAAGATCTTACATTGTACTGGATATACTTATAGTTAACCTTTCCATTGAACCTATGTTAGTTTTTTTTAAATAGCCTTATTTGAACACGTATTGGAAGACAAATGTCTTCCCCCTCCATACCTCCTTCTGTGTTTAGCATCTTGCACAATTATGAAACAGATATCCCTTGAGAGACACTATGGTTTTCAATTGCCCTTGAAAGAGAGCATTTCTTCTCATAAGCAATTGTAGAAAGAAGCCTCTCATTACACCTCAGTTTCAGCTGTTCTGAAGGATTATTACCTCTTTCTTCTGGTGCTCAGTTAATCACCTTGGTCGCCCTTCAAAGAACATGCTCCTTCTGCCCATGGTTTTACCATCCTGGTGTGCTTCTCAAAGGGAATTGTATGCATTCTATATCGACTCTATTTTGTCAGACCTTTCCGAATATACTTTCCAAATTTGGCAGCCATTTTTTCCCATGTTTTAGTAGTAGCTGGACCAAAACATGAATTTTTTAAAAATTAATTTCTCTATTGTTTTCCTTCATCCTTTTTTTCTTACAATTATAAATGGTGCTGCCATGAACTTTTTTTACTCACAAAAGAATTGTGCATAAAATGTCTTTCTATACTATTTACTTGAAGTAAATATTGAAAAATAGAATAACAGCATATTGCCACTGATATTTTTTGATTCTTACTATCTATAAGACTGTATCCTAAGTCTTAATTAAAACACATTTTCTGTTTTAATCTTCCCAATGAGGTAGTGCTGTTAATGTTTTCAGCACATGAAAGGATTGAGGCACAGAGATATTAAATATGTTGTCCATGGTCATGCAGAAAGTGATAGAGTCAGAATTTGAACATACACTTTCTTCTTTACTGCCCTTGAGACAAACCACTGTGAGGAGTTATTATTCTAAAATGTAAACCTAACCATATTACTCACCACTGATGTCTTACAGATTAACGATGCCAGTATAAACCTGACTTAAATAACTGTTATTTAAGTCACTCAACGTGACTATAACCTGTGTTTTCAATCCTCACTCAATCTGCTTCTGTCACACATACATCATCATCTTAAACCAGAAGTGTAGAACCACTTTTCTCTCCAGGTTATAATCTCTTATGACTCTGTACTTTGGTGTGTGGGAATCCATTTATGCTTAATCCCTTTGTGTATGTTGGCCACCTGCAACCATTTTACTCATTCTTCAATATGTAGTGAAGACTTTCTCAATCTCCATTCCTGAAAATAATTATATCCTTTAGAGTGGGACGAGACTGCTACTATAGAATAGTATTTTGAAAAAATTGTTATAAAGGGAAAAAGAACATTAGGGGGGGTATGTAGAGTAAAAGCTAGGGATAAGGAAAATATATTTTTTAATATGGGGAATATTTTAACATATTTAAATGTTTGTGGGACTGTTCCAGTAAAAAGAAAGGCTAAAATGGGAATGATCCTTAGTGAGTGGCAAGTAAGAAGATGTGAGGAGATGGGATCCAGAGTAATGAGAAGAATTTACCTGAGAGAAGTGCCCTGGGGAGAAAGATACAATTTTAAGGCCAGGAAAAGAAGAGTGTCCAGGTAGGTATGTCTTTTTGGGACTTGAGAGATAAAAGAATACCTGATATTCTGTGAAGCAAGAGTTGAGGCCACTGAGAGTTGGTAAAGTCTTGTGGAGTCAGAGGGAGAAAATAAGAATGAATAAGTAGCTCAGATCCTCATTCTGATTTTGCATTTTAAAAGTATTTGCGTTTGCAAAGGAGTATATCACATGTAAAATATAGAGAGGTGTAAACAGAGCTAACCATTTAAAAGGGGTTGCAGAAATAATGTTTCATCATCATTTAATTAGTAACATCTTCCCAACACAATGAAATGAATATGTAAAACAAAGAAGAATAAGGATCCAGGCCAGCTGTCCTCTATGGAGTTTTTTCTAGCTATGTCTGGTTATGTTGTTTGTGTTATAGAATATATATATTTTATCTTTAATGTGCAGATCTTAATAAGATCAATCATCTGTAGCTTTCACAACAATAGAGGGTCTAAGTGTGGTAACAGGAAGTCCAAGATATTTATAATTTTTGCATTATCAAATGTGAGATCAGCTTTTCTCTAAAAATGAACTCTAACAAGAGATCGTGAAATGAGAGGCACTGTTTCTTTAGTCCTTGCAAGTCCCATTTTAGTTCTCTGCATATGAGCAACAAATTCTGGGTTGAAATGCCTTTTATGAAATCTGTGATTCTTCCTATTTTCTATCTTCCTCTTCTCTCTGTGTAGAGAAATTAACACTGAAATGTCAGTGACTCTTACGAGCAATTCTTTGATTTTCATTGTTTTCTGCTAGAACCACTAGGATGGCAGTTCAAAGAAATGTTTTCCCCATGCTAGAGGGTCTGTTATCTTATTTTGGTAATTTAGAGAATTGAAATAAGAGATTCAAAGCTCTGAAAATATCACACACAGAGCAACACTTTCCATAGCAATAGATTTCTCAGAACTGTAATCTACTACTTTTCAAATGAATGTCAAGTTATGCTGGCCAGTGTATTCAAATGCTCTAAACACTTCATCTATTCTGTTTTCTGCTTTCAAAAACTAAAATGCAATTTTTAATGTTTGTTTCATTGTCATAGTGTCACCAAGGATACCTGACACACAGCTTCTCAGTGCTGTAGGACTGCAACATAGGTTATAGATCTTCATTACTGCCTTCAGTGCAGACAGTTATTACAGAACTCTAGAGCACTGAATATTTTGATGCCTAAGATCCTTTAAGGTGGTTATCATAGATGATGTTTACTTTCTCTGTGTAGTATACATAATTAACTGTGAAGATTTCCACAAATCATTACAAATCAACCTTTAAATTGTCATTTTTGGTGGTTATGATATCTAGCAAGTGGATTTTCACTGGTTCATATCAGTACTTGGAACATATAAAAATTTTATTTTTAAAACAATATTTCTTTTTTTAAATTTTTAAGTTCAGGAGTACAAGTGCAGGTTTGTTACACAGGTAAACTTCTGTCATGGGGGATTGTTGTATAGATTATTTCATCAACCAGGTATTAAGCCTAGTACCCATTAGTTATTTTTCCTGATTCTCTCCCTTCTTCCACCCTCCAACCTCCAAAAGACCCCAGTGTGTATTGTTCCCCTCTACGTGTCCATGTGTTCTCATCATTTAGCTTCTACTTAGAAGTGAGAACATGTGGTATTTGAGTTTCTGTTCCTGTGTTAATTTGCTAAGGATAATGGCCTCTAGCTCCATTCATGTTCCTGCAAAGGGCATGATCTCATTCTTTATTATTACTGCATACCATTCCATGGTGTATATATACCACGTTTTCTTCATCCAGTCTATTCATTGATGAGCATATAGTTGATTCCATGTCTTTGCTATTGTGAATAGTACTACAATGAACATACATGTGCATGTGTCTTTATAAAAGAATGATTTATATTCCTTTTGGTATATATCGAGTAATGGGATTGCTGTGTTGAATGGTACTTCTGTCTTTAGGTCTCTGAAGAAATACTGTCTTCCACAATGGTTGAACTAATTTACACTCCCACCAACAGTGTATAAGCATTAATTTTCTTTAAACATCATATTTCCATTTACCTTCTTTTTTTTCACCCTATTTCAACTTTCTAGCTATAATTGAATGCAAAAAATTCAAAGTTCCACCATCGGTTCATAGACCATATGTTTGACCAGTAAAAAGATAAATCAAGGCCCCAATATAAGAAGTGAATGAATTATTCACTAACCTGAACAGGAGATTGGAACTTTTTGGTCTTTGGCATGTGTCAAGTTATGGCATAGAGATGTGTCCAGGGTAATCAAATTCTTCAATTACACAGAATTTCATTGAAACCACATACAGATGTTCAGAAAGACCATATGATGAAAATGTGAATTTAATTTAAAGCTAGAGAGTTTGATATTACTTTTTGTTTTTACATCTTACTGGTTTTTCTTTTATATACTGTGATTTATATGGTCTTCTGTTATTATTTTTAATTGTTGTTGCTGGTGTTTCTTTTATTCATGGCTAATCATAGTATATTTAGTAATTATAATTTATAGACTCTCTTCCAGGACATCTTGAACATTTCGAAGAAAAAAAATTTTACCCATGTATTCTCAAACTAAAAATTATGTAAAATTTAACTCCATATCTAATAGTTAAAATTTTTTTAAGATTAATTCTCTAAACCAAGTGACATTTCATTGTTTTTATATGACCTGTTGATTTTTATAATCTCTGAATCAATAGTTCACATTTAAAAAATATACTTGCAAGGGATAACTCATTTACTTATTCAGCTAATGCAAATTGAGTACATATTAAACAATTTTGTGCAAAAAACCACCTTACCTGCAGGAAGCTTACAGCCTAATAGAGGAGATAGATACAAAATCAGATAAATTGCAATGTACAAAAGTATATTTTAAAATAACTAAAATAATAGAATTTAAATGTTTCTAAAACAAAGAAATAATAAAGTCTTGAGGTGGATATCCCAGTTATCCTGATTTGATCATCACACATTTTATGCCCACATCAAAACATCTTATGTACCCCACAAATATATACAAATATTATGTATCCATAATAATTAAAAATAAATTTTTTTAAGAAAAGAAAAGTGATAGGTCAAAAATATGATAAATATAAAGCAGGAACACAGAATGAAGCAATGAATTCTACCCTCGAAGACTGGAAAGATGGTAAGGGATAGGTGATTGTTGAAGAAATTGAAAGCTTTGATTTCTTCACATCCAAAGTTTCCATTTCTTCACACAGCAATCCCATTACTATGTGTATACCCAAAGTAATATAAATCATTCTGTTATAAATACACATGCATGTGCATGTACATTGTAGTAATATTTACAATAGCAAAATGTGGAATCAATCTGAATGCCAGTCAGTGATAGACTAGATAAATAAAATGTGGTTTTTAAAAAAGATAGTGTATTAGTCTGTTTTCACACTGCTGATAAAGACATACCTGAGACTAGGCAATTAGCAAAAAAAAAAAAGAGGTTTAATGGACTTAAGAGTTCCACATGGCTGGAGAGGCCTCACAATGATGGTAGAAGGCAAGGAAGAGCAAATCACATCTTACATGGATGACTGGAATTAAAGAGAGAGAGCCTGTACAGGGAAACTCTACCTTATAAAACCAACAGATCTCATTAACCTTATTCATTATCATTAGAACAGCATGGGAAAGACCTGACCCCATGATTTAGTTGCCTCCCACTGAGTCCTTCCCACAACACATGGGAATTCAAGATAAGATGTGGGTGGAGACACAGCCAAACCATATCATTCTGTCCCTGGCCCATTCTGAATTTCATGTCCTCACGTTTCAAGATAAGCCATGCCTTCCCAACAGTCTCCCAAGGTCTTAACTCATTTCAGCATTAACTCAAAAGTCTGTAGTTCAACATCTTATCTGAGACAAGGCAAGTTTCTTCTACTTAGGGGCCTGTAAAATCAAAAGCAAGTTAGTTACTTCCTATATACAACGGGGGTACAGGCATTGGATAAATACAGCTGTTCAAAATTGGAGAAATTGGCTAAAAGAAGGGGACTACGGGCCCTATGCAAGTCTGAAATCCAGCAGGGCAGTCAAATATTAAAGCTCTAAAATGAGTCTTCTTAGACTCTATGTCTCACATCCAGGTCAGACTGATGCAAAAGGTGGATTCCCATGGTCTTTACCCTTGTGGCTTTGCAGAGTATAGCCTCCTTCCTGGTTGCTTTCATGGGCTTGCACTGAGTGTCACGTGCAAGTACATGGTGCAAGCTGTCAGTGGATCTGCCATTCTGGGGTTTAGAAGATGGTAGCCCTCTTCTCACAGTTCTACTATGTGGTACTCCAGTAAGTACTTTGCATGGGGGCTCCAGCCCCACATTTCCCATCCTCACTGCCCTAGCAGTGGTTCTCCAAGAGGGCCCCACCCCTGCAGTAACCTTCTGCCTGGACATCTAGGGGTTTCAATACATCCTCTGAAATCTAGGCAGAGGTTCCCAAACCCCAATTCTTGACTTCTGTGCACTCACAGATTTAATACCACATGGAAGCTGCTAAGGCTTGAGGTTTGCTCCCAGTGAAGCCATGGCCTGAGCTCCACATTGACTCTGACCTTTGACATGCCCTGGAGAAATTTTCCCCATTGTCTTGGAGATTAACATTTGGCTCCTTGTTATTGCAAATTTTTGCAGCTAGCTTGAATTTCTCCTCAGAAAATAGGACTTTTTCTTCTGTCACTTTGTCAGCCTGCAATTTTTTTGAACTTTTAGGCTCTATTTCTCTTTTAAAACTGAATGCCTTTAAAAGCACCTAAGTTATCTCTTGAGTGCTTTGGTGTTTAGAGATTTCTTCCACCAGATAACCTAAATCATCTCTCTCAAGTTCAATGTTCCACAAATCTCTAGGGCAGGGGCAAAATGCTGCCAGTCTCTTTATTAGACATAACACGACTCACCTTTGCTCCAGTTCTCAACAAGTTCCCATTTCTATCTGAGACCACCTCAGCCTGGACTTTATTGTCCATATCGCTATCAGCATTTTGGGCAAAGCCATTCAACACGTCTCTAGTAAATTCCAAATTTTCCCAAATTTTCCTGTTTTTTTCTGAGCCCTCCAAATTTTTTCAACCTCTGCCTGTTACTCATTTGCAACATTGCTTCTACATTTTCAGGTATCTTCTCAGCAGTGCCCCACTCTATTAATATTATCCTATTTTCATGTGGCTGATAAAGACATACCAGAGACTGGGCAATTTACAAAAGAAAGAGAGGTTTAATGAAATTACAATTCCACATGGCTGGAGAGGCCTCATAATCATGACAGAAGGCAGTGAGAAGCAAGTCAGCTCTTATATGGAAGGCTGCAGGCAAAAAGAGAGCTTGTTCAGGGAAACTCCCCCTTATAAAACCATGAGATCTTATGAGACTTATTCACTATCACAAGAACAGCACAGGAAAGACCAGCCCCCATGATTTAATTACTTCCTATCAGGTCCCTCCCACATGTGGGAATTCAAGATGAGATTTGGGTGGGACACAGCCAAACCACATCAGATACTGTAAAAATTAATATAATTCTAGAAAGACAGTACTATGTGCAAACATATAAATGTAGATACAATTTTTGACCTAATCAAAAGGGTAACTTACTGTGGTGTCAGAGGATATTATAAGCTCACAGGCTTTGGCAGTGACAAAGAACTGATTCCATCCCCAGTAGGTAACAAAAATACCTACAAAAATTATGACCACTAGCCTTACTACTGAGTTTTTTTTTTTTTTGGTGGAAATTTTTTCTACCTTGTAATCATATTTTTTATTTCCCTGTCTACATAGGACTGTGTTTGAGGCTTGAAAAAGGTAAGCATGCTAATATTTAACTCCTAGAGAAATTTCATTTCTGTATGATAAGCTCAAAAAATTCATTTTTCAAAAATGTTACCAAAAGTCATCTGGATGGGTTATGGTAAGTGGGACTAGCTTCTGAAGTCTTTTCAGTGTTTTTTCACCCAAGTCATGCTCAGGATGATTACGATATTCTACCTGGGCAGGTGAAGATCTTGCTAGGTTGTGGGAAGGCCCTAGTGATACCTTAACAAACCTCTTATACCTCTAACTGTGGCATCTTAAAATTCCAAAGTAGGTATACTACATACTGGCGAAACTGCCTTTTATAAGCCGTGTATCTATATCTAACAACTGTGCTCTCTGGTTTCATGTTTTCCTTTGTTATCAGGAAATTCAACATGTTCTTTTCTTTTTGTTTGGTGATAAGATGACTAACAATGGTTCATGCATACATTCTACCAGCTTAGAAATTCCTGTAGAAGGCCTATACCTTTCCATATAGTCCAGGTAGAAAAAGTCCTGGAGAGCTCTCTTGTTAGGTTGGCTGGCGTCAATGTAATTAATAGGTCTTGATGGCTCTCACTCTTGTGGTCCAAGTGAGAAGAGTAAGATGATCCTATATAAATCTCATCACATGGAATGAAATTCCTCTGGAAACATGAATTTGAATTATAAAAAAGTGTGTGTGTGTATGTGTTTAAACTGGTGGTGGCAGGTTGCAACCATGAAAAGGCATATACCACAATAGTCATCAGTGTTTGCTTTTTGTTAATATTATTTTATTGTTTCATTGTTGATGTATTTATTTTCACTATTGTAAATGCACCTATGTTGGTTATTGGAGCAAAAAAAAAAAGTAATGCAATAAAGACACTTTTGTCTTCCCATTGTGTATTTTTCCCATTATAAAAATAGAATAGTACCTGCCTGTTCTATTAAGAATTTTTTAAAAATACAGCACTAATTTTGTGTAGCAAAATAAAATTTTCCCTTAATCTGGCAGATATTAAGCCACTCCACAATTCTATGAGTAATATTGACTAATTACCTAATGCTTTTAAAATTGTCTCTGAGTTCTAGAGACCGTTACTTCAGAGTTATAGAGACCTTTTTCTTTACCCGTCTACTAATGTCTATTAATATTTGATTGTAACCACTAAATTAATTAGATTGTAACCAGTAAATTAATATAAAGTAAAGAAAAATAAAGTGCATAAATAAGAGATAAAAATGACATTGCCTTTCTACATAGTTTGTTTTTTCATCTTGGGCAGTGATCTAAAATCTTCTTCACAGGAACATGGCTGTGTAGCAGTAGAAGGTTTTACCCCCAAATTGTAAAAGTTTAACAATTTCAGTAAATCATCATCAATCTTGTAAATGAAATTTTTACACTTTAAGTAGTAATTGATAATTTTTCAGCTCCATAATATTTTCATAATTTACCTATTTTTAAACTGCCCTTCACATTTTTTTAATGCAGCAATGGAATATATTATGTATACACATAATTTTCTCATTTTAATCAGAGTATTAAGGTCATCCATACTCTCTGGGCTGATTACATATGTCTTCTGTATTCAGTTTATTTAAATCTTAGTCTTTTACATTTTAATAATGCTAGTTATTATAGCTTTTTCATAATCCATAAATCCTAATCAGGAAACATTTGCTGGGGAGAATTTTAAATCTGATTTCTGTATGTGAATTCATAGCCAGTGGATGATAGATTAATTATATTGTTTTTATGTTTACTTATACTTTTTTTCTTTTTTAGTTTACTGTGCTTCTCATTAGAATTTTCATTTAAGTGGAAACAATCATGTGAATGAATTTTAAGAAAAAATTTAAGCAATCAAACTAATCTTATTCCTTTTATTATATAGTTATGGGAAATTCTTTAAGGAATGGTTATGGTTATCTTTTTTCTTTTTATTAATGCACTTAGCACATACTGTAAATGTTGCAAAAATTATAATCAAAATTTGTCTTTTTTGTTTTGTTGTTAAATATTATGGGAATTGTTTATAATTAATGTATTAGTTAGAGATTTCTTTTTCCCCAACACAGTCCATAAGAAATAACCAAATATTTCAATAGCAGCATTTCTAAAATAGCTTGATGGCAGTTAACTACTCTTTTATTAAAAATAATTGGATACTTAAAAGTCGAACTGCACAGATTTTCATAACTGCTTAGGCCTACTCGTTATTAAATTTTTTTCTGCTTCATCAGAACATAAGCATTCTGCAAATTTAGTCAAGTCTGGCAGGGTTTTCATCTAAGGAAAAAGTTGGAAAAGATAAAGGAAAAATAGGAGGTATCTTGTCTTAATAACCAGCATCCATTAAGAAAAAAAATGTTCCTTTTTTGGGCCTGAGTTGCAATATGGTATAAAGGGCTCTCAAATCTCTTATATATAGAACTTAACAGAGGGATGTTACCACTGTTTAGAACAGTATAAACAAGGTTTAGGGTTTTTTCTGGTGGGTACCTAACAAAATGAATACTATGGGGATAGGCAAAATGCTGTGACCTAGGAAGGTTGATATCTCCTTTCAGCTGGCCTGGAGATGGCATGTAAGTGAAGACATAAACTATATGATATTTTGGTATAAAGGAATCGTTGGTTACTCATGTTCATGAAAATAGATAGAGGACTAAGGGGTTCATGGGGTTTTGGCATAAGCAAAGTGATTTGGAAAACAGTTTGCTGGACTCCTCTGTGCATGAGAGGCAGCATAAAGCATCACACATGCACACAAAACCAAGAAACAGTAACAGAAATCTGAAGATCTGACTTCTTATTGATTAGAAAAATAATTAGGTGTAAAGTTTAGCCTCCTTACTTGCCTGCAAGATTTAAAGATCTTGCATCTAACAATCATTCATTCACATTCCAAGATATTTGCATAAGACTAGTTAATCATTTCCACTTGGTCTGCTATAGAGGTTAGTTCTTACTGTATTTGCTCCATGTGATGTTAATTAGTAGGCTGGTAAACTCTATCTTTGCTTTTAAGCAAGATAGTTATGATTTTTAATCTGCTAATCTTTTTCTTCCATGTAGAGTTCCTTTTGTCCCAAACAAAAATAATGTGTATTAATGCATCTAATTTTATGATTTTTAATTTCTACTATCTGCCAAGGAGTTTATCATTTTTAGGCACAAAAGTTATAGCTACTGAATATTATCATCAGTACTCATATATTAAAATATTGTCAAATACTCTGAAGAATCACAAAGTCACTTGAGACATTAAAGAGTTTCTCAAGAGTCGAATGTTTTTAGCTAATCAAATATCTGAATTGGTAAACCAATCTTATTGCACCACTTTTTGAACAGTACCCAAATTTCCTATAGCCACTTGGCTAGCTAATTTGTTACTTCAAGTTTACAATCTCTTATCTGGGTGGTCTACTGGAAAATATGTGCTTTATTAGGGCATTTTTTTAAATAGAGATAATGAACTTGAATGCACTGGCACAAATTCAGATTGAATAGTGCTAATGTGGCATTTTCAAATATCTAGTTGAAAGCCATTATTAGATCTCATGTTGTCTTTTGCCTTTGTCCCTCACCGGGCCTCCCATCTTCCTCATTTGTTCCTGTCTAATCCATTTGTGAAATAAGTACAGCACTCTAAAAACAGAAAACAGATCATGGTACATCACAATTTTAAAGTTTTTTAAGGGCTTCCTATAACGTTTATAATACAGCTCAGACTCTACTTCAGTTCTGCACGGTCTGACTGGCCACCGATCAACTCTCAAGTGCTCTCTTATGTTGCTAACTCACACATAGGAGGCTACAGCTTCACCAGCCTTCTTTCAATCCCACTACCCTGGTGGTTCTCTCCTATCCTGGGATTTAAACACTTAACATTTTCTGTCATTGTGATTTTTGTTAGTGTTCACAGGATTGGGCTCTTCTCGCCCTTAGATTTTGGTTTAATTGTGACCTTTTATGAGGTGCTTTGGGTTTGATTGGTGCCTGACCATCCAATCAATAATAGGTTATTTTCTCACTTCATTTATCTTCTGTCATGATACTCTGAGATTTTTCCTTCATAGCACTTGTCACAAATTGTGATTAAAATTACAGTTTTTAACGTTTCATATCTGTTTCCCTCACTTTCAGCAGCCTAAAGTCAGGAACTATGCTAGTTTGTTTTGTTCACTATAGTGTTACTAAAGCATGAATCACAAACATGGTTTGAATACATATTTTATTAAATAATAATACGTTTTGCAAACAAGTTTCTTCCAAACTTCTTGGAATCGTCATTATTTTACATATAGGTCTCCTACACGTATCTGCTCTTAGAACTACATTTTGAATGAAAAACCTCAAGGGGTTAATATTTCTTTGTTTACTCATAGTTTTTCTAAATGCAGATGATTGCCCAGGTGATCCTTTAGGTATATCACACATACATTGAAATGTTTATTGACTTAAATAATCAATATTTTTTCACCTTATTGGTACCTGGAGAACAATATAGTTGCTGTGGGTAAATATAAAAGAACACTAGCATGACATTTGTCCTTTACAAATTTGCTTTAGTGATCAGAAATACCCCTGCAAAATCAGTGGAAAAGCACTGTTAGCTAGAAATATGTAAATTTATTAATACTATGCTGAATTTAAAATACATGAAATTCATTCTCTTATATAGGATGTTAAGTCATAAAACAGCTACAAATTGAAGTGTGTCATGATCAACAGAAATGCTTGCATTTACTCTCAGTATGTATCAATATATATACATTGTGTCATTTCCTCAGTCCCATTTTCTGCTTGGGAAAACATGATACCATGTTATTTAAAATTTCTATGTGTGAAGAATAATAGATGGTTTAGAAAAACTTTAAAAATGTTTTGTGACTTATAGGTACAGAAAAAATATATACATATTTTAAAATAAAAATAGTAAAATGAAAAAATATATATTCACTACTCAGTTTAAGAAATAAAACATTAGCAGTTGTCTAATGTTTTAAAATTGGAACACTTTATACTCGAAAAATCATGGACAAGCACAAAAAGCTTTTGTTTTGGTAGGTTGTATCTGTTGATGTTTACCATGTAAGTAAGGCATTACATTTTAAAAATATTTAATAATTTATAAATAATACTAAACATACCTTACAGTAGATGAAAGTGTATATCTTTCAAAACAATAAAAATGTATGTTTTAGTGTGTAAGGTAACTGCTTTGTATTTTTACAATCCTCTTTAATATCTGACAAATATCTGGCAGATTCTTTATATTGCTTCTACTCAATCTGTTGTAATAGGTTATTAATACTTTGGTTGAAATACATGAAGAAATCCATACTTACATAGACATATAACTAGAAATGAGTGGAATATTTCAAATAATCCTGGATATTTTCAATACTATATTAAAATCCTACTTACTAGTGATAGTTTCTTAAAGGTTTGTTTGCAATTTGGGACTTGAACCCATATCAGTGAACTTTTCACACACCCTCATGTTAAAACTCATCTATTTTGTGCTTTGAGTGAATCTTTTACCCATGTAAAATTTGTAAACTTCATGAAGAATTAATCATTTGGGAAATACGGGTTCACTGAGTCATGTAATGAGACCACAAAAGTAAAATGTACCAATAATATCTTATTACTAAGATACTTCAGATTTAACAGACTTCTTGAAAGCGTATTCAGGACTCTAGGAGGGTCCACAGACCACACTTCGAGCATGGCTGTTTTAGACATCTTCTGTGTGCCTCATCTCAATCATTTGTTGCTTCCTCTTGCCCAGAGGTAATCATTATGATTTTGTATTAATACCTTTATAAATGTATTTGTGATTTTGCCACTATGGCTTATCACTAAAACCTCCCCAAATTTTTACTTTTTCTCATTTCTGAAACACATATACTTATAAGTATTCTTCTGTAGCTATTTTCATATAATATTAAAATATTGATGATCCATCGTGGTGGTTTATTCATTTTACTAATGAATGGTTTTCTTTTGTAAACTATATAACTTATGTACCTATTCTCCTAATAATTATTATCTAGAGTGCTTTCAGCTTGTGTACTTCTTTTTGTTGTTGCTGTTGTTTGTTTTAATGGTGAACTTTTAATGAATTTACAAAGAAAAGAAAAAAACTAAAAAAGGTTTATTCCGTCATTCAAAAAACATATGAGATTCTTTGTAAAGTTTACTCAAAGAGCTTACACAGAGGGCAAGATGGACTTTTTAAAGTTAAATACATTTTTTTATTATACTTTAGGTTTTGGAATATATGTGTAGAATGTGCAGGTTTGTTACATAGGTATACACATGCCATGGTGGTTTGCTGTATCCATCAACCCATCATCTATATTAGGTATTTCTCCTAATGCTATCCCTCTACTAGCCCCCAACACCCTGACAGGCCCCATTGTGTGTTGTTCCCCTCCCTGTGTCCATGTGTTCTCATTGTTCAACTCCCAGTTATGACTGAGAACATGAAGTGTTTGGTTTTCTGTTCCTGTGTTAGTTTGCTGAGAATGATGGTTTCCAGCTTCATCTACATCCCTGCAGAGAACATGAACTTATCTTTTTTTATGGCTGCATAATATTCCATGGTGTATATGTGCCACATGTATGTCCATTACTATGGGTACATATTAGTGCAAGTCTCTTTGGAATACATATCTAGTTATAAAATTACTGGGTTGTAGAATAGGGGAAGGGGCAATTTTCCAGTGAAATTTCAAACTATTTTTCAAATTGGTTATATCAATTTGAAACACTTTCTTTTAAGCCCCCACATATTCATGAGAACATGTGATATTTATCTTTCTGTGCCTGGATTATTTCACTTAGCATAATGTCCTCCATTTCCATCTGCTTTGTTGTAAATGACAGGATTTCATTCTACATTTTCTTTATCCATTTATCTACATGGACACTTTGGTGGGTTCCATCTCTTAACTACTGGAAATATCGCTGCAGTAGACATGGGAGTACAGATATCTCTTAATGACACTGATTTTCATTCTTTTGGAATATACACCCAGTAGTGGGATTGCTCGATCATATGGTAATTCTACTTTTAATTATTTTACTTAGTTAACAATGTTGTATTGCATATTTCAAAATAACCAAAATATTGGAATTGGAATGTTTCCTAAACAAAGACATGCTAAATGCTTGAGGTGATGAATATATCAATTACCTTGATTTGTTCATTACATGTGCCCCTTTAATATGTACAACTATCGTATATCTGTAATAATTTAAAATAAACTTTTTAAGAAGGTATGAATATTCCTATTCTTCTATATTGTAATTAACAATCAATATTTAACTTATTGCCAGTGTAGTAGATATAAGATGTTATATTACTGTAACATTGTTTCGTAGCCACCTGATTATTAACACAGGTGAATTTTCTTTATATCTTCATATAGACCCTTGTGCTTTATCTTTGTTGATTGAGATGCTTGTTAATCCCAACGAAGAGTTCTTTATACATTTTGGATACTCAGTTTTACAGGTACATGTCTAGTAGATATGCTGTACATGTTTGTAGCTTGTCTTTACAATATTTTTGGATGAACAGAGGCTTCTAATTTTATTGTAAGTTACTAATAATTTGTGTTTTCTACTTTTGTTCAAGAATGCCTTCTTTACTTTGTCTCCAAGATATTCTTCAATTTTTTTTCCTAAATATTTTTAGTTTTGTCTTTCACATTTAAGTTTTCAGGATGCCTGGAATTGACTTTATGTATGATAGAAGAAAGGGGTCCGATTTAGTAGTTAATCTTTCCCACACCCTCATTATATTTCAAGTTTTTATATCTGCTTGAATATGCTTCTGAACTAAAGATTCTTACTATTTTTCAATAGTACCAGTTATACCTTATTTTGAATATTTTAATTTTAGAGTAAATCTTAATATCTGGTTCTAACTAAATTTTTTTCCAAAAAGATGGTCTTTCTTATATCACTTGAAATGGATAAGGCTCGGCTGTCATATGCAGTAAGTTTTTAAAACATTTGGTGACTAAAAAAAACATATATTCTTAAATTCTGGTATAATATTTTAAATATATGTCCATTCAGTCAAACTTTGTGTTTTATTCTATTCAAATCTTCTTTATGTTTTAGATTTCTGCCTGCTTGGTGTATCAATTATTGAGAGAGATTTTCTAGATTTTCCGACTATGATGATGGATTTCTCAGTTTCTTTTTTGTTGGTCATTTTTTGTTTTATATACTTTGTATACTTACTAAAGGCACACAAATTTTGAATTATAACAATCAAAGATGTATTTATCTTTTATAATTTGTTGGTTTTTAGTCTATTTTGTCAATTATCAACCTTGTTCTAATTCACTTTTTATGATAATTTTCTTGGTGTATGTATACTTTCAGTGACTTTAATGCTCTTAATATACTACTGTAGGAGTTTCTGTTATAATTAACATATCTTTGCATTTTTTATCCCTCTGTCTCTATAATCAGTAAAAATCTTTGTTTATTTTGTGGACAATTTAGTCTGTTTGCATTCATTTAGATTATTTATATATAAACTTATATTTAGGGCCTTGTTATTGGCTATTTGTCCTTTTCGTAAAAGGAGGGAGCACCCACCCCCCTTTTTATGGTATAATTTGGACTGCGGATTCCTGCTTTTTCTCCTCTCACTCTACCCCTCTTTAAATTTTTTTTGTCTTTGTCTATAATTCAGGTGTGACTAGCTATGTTAATATGCATACTTAAAATCTAAAGTTAATCAATAGCTTTACTTCTCAAATAAGAAAGGCAACATAACAATGTCAATCTATTTTAATCTCACAACTTATGTATTTTTTATAGTCAACCCTTATTCAAACGTATCTATAGATTTGCCACTTTATCCGATTACTGTTAATTCTACCTTGAAACCTCCATTTGGCATCATTATCCACTACCTGAAAGTATATTACTTTAGAATCTTATTTCTACTAGTAATGACACTCAAATTTTTATTTATTTTTTGGTCGTAAATGTTTCAATTTTGTCTTTATTTCTAAAAGGTAGTTTGCTAGGTTTGAAATTTTAGCATGGTGGAATAATACTTTTCAGCCCAATTACTTTATTCCACTGCCTTTTGCTTTTTATTCTATAGTATGAACTCTAGGTTTGTCTAATTGCCACTCACTTGACTTGTCTCTGGCACCTTTTAATAATGTTTCTTGTTCTTCATTTTCATAGTTTCACTATGATCTTTATGGGTGTAGAATTGTCTTTACTTACCCTGTTAGGAATTCATTAGGATTCCTAGATCCAAAGATTGTTATCTTTCAATAATTCTGGATAATCTTACATATTATTTCTGCTATACTGCTTCTTTCCCTTTTCTCTATCATATTTTTCTCTTCTTAATCTCCCTTTCACACCTTCCTGTCTTCATATGCTACATATTCTATAATTTATCTTCCAAATCACTATCTGCTTTTTATCTCTCCGTTGACAGTTTAATTTTGAATATTTTATTTTTTAATATTCAGAACCTGTATTTTGTTCTTTTACAAATCTTGTTGGACATTTTTGATATTTTTGACAAAGGCCTATTTTCAAAAATAAACAAGTTGTTTTATGCTCTCTGATAATTCTAGCATATAAAATCTTTGCAATTCTGAATCTATCTTTTGGTTGTTTCTTCTGGCTCTCATTTATAGTATCTGGTTTCTGTGTGTTTTATTTCTGACTCTGAACTTTCTGTGAGCATCATTTAAATTAAATTGTATTCTGCTAAAGAAGATTTTTGTTTGTGTTGGTAGTCACTGAGGATGCTACCAAATCATAACCATTTAAGTCCTCCATTTGATGGTTGCCATTTTTTTCTTTCCCCAGACAAAACAAGTTAAAAATTTGTATGTGGACCAGTTTGCACTTATAAATTCTTAGTAGAAGATTTTCAGCCACTCAGTATAAAGTCAGGACTGGAAAATTTCCTCAATGTCTAAATTTTGTGAGTGGGTTTTGTATTTTAGTTTTCATTCACTCTTGCTCTATATGTAGTCTTTTAGGTTTCAAGCTTTATATTGGAGATCTCCTCAAAGATGTATTTTGGGGAAGGCCATAGGTTTAACATATGTCCCCTGAGTCTCTGGATCTTGGCAGAAAACATGAAGGAGAATATTAGCTTTGGCATTTAATGAGCCTTCAGGGTACCTTTAGGTATTTTGGTTTTGGAGTTCGTAGCTTCCCTATTTTCATGCCAAATAAGCAATACATTTAAAATGTATTTTATCCATCATATTTGTTGTTTTTATTTGGAGACTAAAGCTAAGCGATTTGCTATACTTCTGGGAAAAAAAGTGATTTTTGAAAAATTTTATGTTACATTTCTTGAAACAAAGATTGTTTTCCAAAATGTAGTCTGTTTTGAAAGAAAGAGGAGTAAAAGAACATGAACTTTGAGAGAAGTGAGGTTAATTAATGTTTGAGCATTATTAATCATGCATTTGTATGAGGAATCTTAATTTTGTGTTTGGGAATTTAAAAGAAGGAAGCAATTAGAAAAAGCATTTATGACAGAGTTAACCTCTTGCAGTGGGAAAACTGTGTTAGTGCTATATAATAATTTTTTAAAAAAATTAAGAGCTAAGCTGTCATTTGAATGTGTTCCCCCAAATTTTGTGTGTTGAGAACTTAACTACCCTTATAACAATATTAAGAGGTAGGGCCTTTTAGAGGTGATTAGGTCACCAAGTCTTGACCCTCATGAAGGCATTAATGCCATTATCGTCAGAGTGGGTTACTTATCATGGAAGTGGCTTCCTGATAAGAAGAATGAGTTCCGCCTGATTTCCTCTCCGTTTTTCTACTCACTTCTGTCTTCTACTATGGGATGACTCCATGAGCTGCTAATACCCTGCTCTTCGACTTCTCTGCCTCCACATGTATAAGCCAAAAATGTTCAGTTCTTTGTAAACTACCCAATATGTGGTATTTTGTTATAGCAGAAGAATATGGAATAAGAAAGGCTATAGTTCTTTGCACTAGCTAGAATAAAATAGAAATGAATTCTGTTTCAATTTTGGTAGCTTTTTTGTTGTGTCAACTTGGCTAGGTTACAATCTCTTCAATTATTCAATCAAATACTAATCTAGTTGTTGCTATGAAGAGATTTTGCAGATGTAGTTAAAACCGCTAATCAGGTAACGTTAAGTAAGGAGGAAGGGTGGACCTGACTAAATCAGTTGGAAGCTCTTAAAGGCAGTGCTGAGGGGGGAGAGAGCATGTGAAAATAGGAGATGAAATTCTGCCTGCGGATGACAGTGTCAACTAGTGCTTACTCTCAGTGGGTTCAAGCCTACCATGGTCTTTCCTTTCTGACTGCCTATCCTATAAATTTCAGGCTTAACCTAGCTAGCTCCACAAGGTATAACCACAAGGTCCTTGTAATAAAGAATACACTTTCCCCAGCTGCCAACCAGTATATATATACTAAACTGCTGGTTCTGCTTCTCTAATTAAACACTGACTGATACATCCACCTAGGGTTATTCTAAAGCAATTTTTAACTGTGTTTCCAATAATTTCATTTTACAGAAATATTCTCCAAGTTTTCTAGTGATCTGGCAACTTCTGTTTGGCAAGACCTAGAGAGTTACAAATCTAACTAGCTGATAATAATATAGATGCTCGGTGCTGCAAAGAAAAATTAGTACGGAGAGAATGGATCTCACAGCAACGCAATTTTTGCTTCCTGGACTGCAGGAAGGTTACTCTCACTAGCCATCATGCCATGACAGCACAGTGAACAAAAGAAAACATACAAATTTATCCTTTACACATTTCGGGTCATCCTTACTGCTGTATCTGATCTCCGTTTGGCGGGAGCCAGACCTCACAATTTAAACTAAAACCCAGTTGGCTAACAACTGAAAACTTTTCTAAACAGGTAAAAGCAGTGGAGAGCTGGGGCATGCCTGTGAGCACATCTAGCATAGATATCTTGTTTAAAGTACAAGGACATAGAATGTACTATGTGCCTGTAAGCATGGCATGTTTAACAGCTACATAGGATAGGGCTTAACAAAGTTAGTAGATCACTTATTCTTTACCGAGAAAGGAAACTTTAAAAAGGAACTTTTCTACTTCTCACAATGTCTCCACCCAAATCTCATCTTGAGTTGTAATCCCCATAATCTTCATAATCCCCATGTGTCAAGGGAGAGACCAGGTAGAGGCAAGTCAATCATGGGGGCGGTTTCCTCGCTGTTCTCATGATAGTGAGTGAATTCTCATGAGATCTGATGGTTTTATAAGCACCTCTTCCCCTTTCTCTCAGCACTCCTCCTTCCTGCTGCCTTGTGAAGAAGGTGCCTTGTGTCCCTTTTGCCTTCTGCCATGATTGTGAGTTTCCTTGGGCCTCCCCAGTCATGCTAAACTGTGAGTCAATTAAACCTCTTTCCTTTATAAATTATTCGGTCTCGGCAGTTCTTTGTAGTAGTATGAAAACAGACTAATATAATTTAAGAAAGGACTTTGCCTACCACTGAAGAGCAAAAAAAAAAAAACAGAAAAAATATATAAACTGATTTATAGATTCCTAGAACAGAAAAATATTCACTTGTGTTTTTGTTTCCTGTCAATCTTTCTATCATAATAGGGATACCTAAAATTTACTGAACTCTTTCCGGAAGCACTATCACTACCAAGTGCCAGAACACTATATTTACCTGGTTCTCTTACCTCATGGGAGGCTCTTTCAAAGTCTCCTTTTCTACTCTATTCTCTCTTCTTGGATCTCTTAATGTTGAAGCAGCGAAAAATTTAATAGTTTGTCCTTTTTTTTTTTTAATTCACTACTGTAGTGACCTCATCCAGGCTCATGATTTAAATAGTGTCTCTATACTGATGACTCCAAATTTAAATCTCATCAAGGAGTCTTTGAGACTCATATTTACAACTGCCTAATCAGCATCTCCTGTTGGCTATCTAATGGATACCATAACAGATTACAGTACACACTTCCCATCTCCACTGTCCACACCCCAAAACCTGCTCATTCTGAAGTCTTTATTATCTCAGTTATTGATAACCTTTTCCTTCCAGGTAGCCAAGTCAGAAAGCTTCAGTCAGCCTGACTCCCCTCTCTCACTCACATCCACCTACATCCAATACCCCAGACAATTCTCTTATCTCTGTATTTAGAATAATCTGGACTCTGAAGCAGTTCTCACCACTCTTGCTGCTTTCATTCAAATCCAAACTTACAGTTATCTTTCTCCTGGATTATGTCAGTAGTCTCTCATTTGGCCTCCATGCTTCCACCTTTGCCTCCTTATGTTAGTATACTGTCTGTCCTGTGGCCAGAGTAATCCTTTTAAATGGTCAGATCACGCCAGGTGGAGTGGCTTCTTCTTGCAATTCCAGGTAGTTGGGAGACCAAGGTAAGAGGATCACTTGAACCCAGGATTTCAAGGCTTCAGTAAGCTATGATCATACCACTGCACTCCAGGCTGGGTGACAGTGAGACAACTTTCCTTCATCTCTCCAAAAACTCAGATCATGTCATGTTATATTCAGAATCTTGGACTGGCTTCTCATAGTAAACGCCAAATCATTCCAGTGGCATACAAGCCTTTTATGTGATATATCCTCTACTCCATTTTTTTTGCAGACTGAACTTAAGACTTTTCTTTTTCCTAACCTATATTATTCCTTTCAAGGTAAAATTTAAAATTAAGAATAAATCTTAGTTTGGTTACTAATAAATAACATTTTAGGTATATTAATAAATTGAGGCTGAATTGCCATTACATAATTTTTAGACAAGGTCTTAAAATTCTGCACCTGGAATTCAGAGAATGTTTTGCTGGTATAAAGGTAAGCAAAACGAAAATTTAAAAAAAGATCCTCTTCAGTTTAATGACCTGGTTGCCATTAACGAAGTTACTGAAATGAGTTGGCTAGTAAGCAATAATTGAGAAAATAGAGACAACAAGAATAGGAAAATGTTTCCTGAAACAATTATAATAGACAGAAGAGAGTAAAACTTAAAACTGGATGAAGATGTGAGAATCAAGAAAATGCTTTTATTTTTTAAGAGGTAATGAAAAGTAACCATGTTTAAATCCCATTAGGAATGATACAAATGAGATATGAATTGAGTGTAAAGAAAGAAGGGTTATTTGATGCTGTACAACTCTTAATTTGTTAGGATAATGTAGGATTCTGAACAGTACTGGAGTAATTGCCCTTTATTTGTTTGTGTTGGGGTAGGAAACTCTCCACAGAGGAAAACAAGAAGCTAGAGAGGATGCACACATGTTAGGTGGGGTTGGAGGTTTAAGGGCACTTGGGAGTTAATGTCTCAATGTGCTTAATGACAAGCATAGATTTTGAACTTAATTTTCTAGTTTTTTGTGTGTGTTCATCAGCACATACTGTCACTGAGTATCGGGATTTTAAAAAATTTCAAGTAATTCAAATATATTGATATTTTTCTAGGTATTCATTGCATAATTTTAATCTCAAAGGGGAGTGGGTATTTCAAGGTTAGAAAGCTGTCACTGAGGAGAAAGATTATGTCTTCCTTTCTCTGGCATCTCCTCCTAGAGCCTATTTTTACATTCAACATAGCATAAAAATATAAATATTACATTATTTGATCATGACAGTAAAGTATGCCCTCATTTTCTTCACTCTCTCCCTTTTATTTTCCTTCCTAGCTTTTGTATTGAGTTCTAAAGACTGAATTCATCTGGCATTAAGATGATACATAATTGATTATTCTTGCCTGGGAGATAGTTACTAGAGGAGGGAGAAGGTGAAATTTATGAGTAGCTGATAATGTTCTATTTCCAGACTTGAGTGCTGATTACACAGGTGTTTTTATTTTGTGGCAATTTATTGAATGGTATGCCATGATATTTTGTGTACTTTTATAATATGCATATAAGAATACAGATATAGAAGAACTAAATGTCTATAATGTACTTCTTATAAAAGTATATAGTGAAAATATAAATAATACCTTCATAAATATAATCAATGTCATATTAGAGTTGTGTGTAGAATGTCATCAGATTACTTTATTGAAACTGCTATTTTAAATGTTTCCAGTCATTTAATCATCAACTGCAGTTGCTTATTTCAATATTGTCCATAAGCTTTCTGACCATTAATTGCTATATTTATTTGGATCCTAGACTGTATTCTTGTGTGTCTATATATAGCCCAATATATCTTTTGTTTCAATCCTGTGAAGAACCCGTCCTTTCCGGAAGGTTTAACTGTCATTGCTGCTTGGATGATTCCTAGCATTGTCTTTGTTGTCTTGCTCTCTTTACCATGCCTCAGATCAAAATTCAAAGCTTCCAACTGACCATATCTATAAGTAACGAAAATGCATTTCATTTTTTCTCCTTGTACATTTGGGTAGAATCCCTATCAATTTATCAGTTTTTGGTATCACGAGAAGCTTGTGCCTTTCTTTTGTAAAAGTGATATATTTTAGTAAGCACTTAGGAAATGTTAATTTTTCATGAAAATTTTGCCATCAGCAAACTTTGTTCCATTCCTTAATAGCCAGTTTCAGAGGACCAAATGTAATGGCCAATTTCAGGGACCAAATGTTAGTGTAGGAAGTGATAGTAAATATATGTCATTATCAAGTTTTTACACTTTCAAAGAGTAAAAAGGTTAGAATTTTTGGATTTTCATTATAGAGGCCCATCACATTTGTTTTACATATTAAGAACTATAGGTATTTGAGTCTAGTTTTCCCTTTGTTCTTTATAACTTTTAATAAGTAGCATCCTGTTCAGGATTTCCTATTTTTTCATGCTCTGAGTATCATCTTGACTTCTCAGAAAATTACAAGCTGATAAATGGATGTTACAATTATCTCTCATACTCTCTTAAGCTTTGAAGATGAGAAAGTCAGCATTTGTTGAAAATCTGAGATGACTTCTGATGATTTTATGAAAAATATGTCTGTGGCATCATCTTGCCTGTTACAGTTCCATGTACATTTGAAACAAAATGAGAAGCTATTTTATGAAGAGAACACAAAGACAAGAAAACACTTTATGTTGTTTTAGGGGATGTTAAAGAGAACAACATTGTAGATATTTTCAAGGTCTCTGTTTAATCATTTAAAAAATAATGCAAAACCTAAATACAGAAAACAATTATTTCTTTAAGATTATAGGAAATATATTATTGTTTATCGTGTGTTTAGTTATAATAGGGTTACCATCCCTACCCAGGCTTTGGTATTAAATCGTATAGTTTTATATTACATACTCCCCAGAAATATAAATTAAGCAATTTCTTTTTGAAAAAATATTGATAAAACATGACATTTAAAACTAGATCAAGGTTATTATTGATATATAGTATTTGGACGAGACATCTAATATTATACTTAAAGTACCATACTATATGCTGTAGGTTAAATACACCTTGAGGAAGAAATAAAGCTTTAGAAAGATTGGAAAAGAATAACAGTAATAATGCCTTGAAAAAAAGATTCATAGCTTTTATAGACAGCAGTTTAGATTTTTAACCCTGAAAGTAGCTAAATATATTCTCATTAATGGGAGGCTGGGACTTGGGACTAAAAGTAGTAGACAATATCAGATGTAGGTATGAGAAAAAATCTAATATGCTGGTTGAGGAATAGTTCCTGGAGTCAGGTCTCACTGCAGGTATTAGTTTAGTATTGAAGAGATATAGAAATGCTAAGAGATAGCTGGGCAGGTAGGCAGATTAGAAAAGCACATTACAGCAGTATTCAGTAATTAAGTAACATAGACATATGGGTATTGCTTGTCTATAGATCGTTCTTTCCAATATTGAACTTAAATTCAAGAATTGTACTTAGTTATGAAAGTTTGCACAATAGTGAGGCAGAGTCCTGGTATGAAAAGACACAGAATACTGGGAAGTTACTTACTTAAGATAGGCCCCCTTGGCAGTTAGCTGGGAACTGAATTATTGAAGTTAGTGCGTATTCCTACAATGTGAGGCCAAAATAAAACTGGAAACATCCATTGATTTAATAATGAATTATCTACTAAAATAAATTTTTATCTTGTAATGACACATACTAAATCTAAAGTCTGAGGCAGTATAGATCAGGTATCTCTAGCTGTAGACAGAGGAAAGGTATAGGGGTCAGGATACCTGAAAGGTTTCTTATAGACGTTTAAATATTACATGACAAGAATCGGAAGAGAAAACCAAACCAGCATAAGGGAATAAACCCAATCTCATTATCTACATACTTTGAAAGAGATATAAAAGCATTACAGGTTATTCTTGCCTGATTTTAATTAGACAAAATTAATTTTAACTTGCCCCTGATTATGCTAAACATTTTATTTAATACAACTATTCATTTCCTTTAAAAATGATCAGCTGTTTGCTAGATAATTTTTGGTGTATTAGATGAAATTCTTATTTGCAGTATAGTTGCAGGAACGAAAATGATGCAGGGAATTATAATGAAATCAATGACATAGTAATTCTTGTGTCATTTATCAGTGTATAGGTCACTAGTTCTTGAATTGGTTTTAGTAATTAAATGATTATGTTTATAAGGTAGTATGTATACACAGTCATGCACATACATGTGTTTATGGAGACATAGCTTCTTATTAACAACAGTTTTTTTCTTAAGAGTTGGAGCTCAATTTTTTCCACTTGGGGAGGATTTAAGAATTCTGAGAAATCAGTTCATTAGTTTGATGCTATTTAATTACTTTCTTTTAAAATGACAAATAAATATAAAATAAGCCTAGGAAATAAGCACAAAAAATGATCTCCAATGTGACAAAAGCAATAGATCCTAAAGCTCAAAAGACTTCAAAAGTATAATTTCAAGAGACAATGACAAAGACAAGTGGATAATGAAAATCATAAGGTTTCTCCTTATTAGATTAAGCACCCTAAAATTACATAGAAAGCCTCATTTCAAGAGCATAAAAGGCAAACAGTGTTTGAAAAGAAGAAAAAATGCACTGCATCAGAAGCCTTTCTTTTCCTTAATCAATGATAAGCATACAATGTTTACATACAATACCAATATATTGTATTTGTTTTCTGGTACAAATGCATTGTATTGATGATAATACAGAAAACTTTTTCTAAGGTATTACAGAAAATTGCTTAGAAAAGGTTTTCTGTAATATTGTCTCCTGAGTAAGCTTCTAGAGCATAAATGAAGGGAAGCAACTGTATTAGTGCTATCACCCTGAAAGGTGAATGGGCTCCCATTTCTAATATTGTTGCCACTAAGTTATGTAGCAGAGTGCCAAGATCCATGGGCACTGTCATTCAGTGATAGGATTATATACTGCCATAAAAAGACTCAAAATGATGGCACAAGGTAATCTCTGCAAGATTTGGTTTCTGTCAAGACTATAATTCTTATTAAATTGGCCTGAAAAATCATAGTCCACTAAGTTCTAGATAAAGTAGTAATTATAGTCAGTAGAGTATATAGAAAAGTGATGACATTTTTGCTGAATATACACAAAGAACTTGTTTAATTATATAACAGTAGAAGTAGCCATATTTGGAAATTTAATGAGAACCCTAATTGGAAACTTTTGGCCTTTGGCCAAATCAGGTAAAGTCAAATCTGAAGAATAACTTTTAGAGATGAATGAAGGAGAATTTAGTCACAAGGTGGAAGAAATTGAAAGCGGAAACAAGGCTCTTGTAAAATGAGGTAGGCTATATTATTTATTTATTTTCCCTTCTTCCTTTATTTTGGATTAATGGCATCTATGGCTTCTCCATCAACTCAGTAAATACAAAGAAAGCTAGGAGTTATTTCTGGAGCCAGATTCCTTGATTATTTCCCTAGATGGGATAGCAGTGTAAATAACTGAAGTTATGGTGTAGGAGAAGCAATACTGTCTATTGCTATATCAATGTCTTAACCTATTTTTTTTTTTCTTAAGTTTATTGTGGATTTGAGTGACCCTCCAAGCAAGCTGTGCTTCATACTCAGTGATTTATGCTACTTGACTTTTTTGGCTCTGCCGTCTTATATAAAGCCAAGTGGTTACTACCACTTAAAAGTGACACATGCCTTATCTGCTTATATTTCTTGATGAGTCCCATGTTCATACCTAATATATTAGAAGATGGGAAGAACAACTTCTTTGTGTACTTGGAGGTAGAGAGGAAAACTGAGTATTAGGGAATCATTTTAATGTTCACAATAGGCATTTATAGGATAGTGTTAGCAATCTCCTTATTAAGGAGATGGCTGTTGCTCACACTGCTCATTTAAATTATCTTCCTTTGAAAAAGAACACAATTCTAAGAGTCTCCATTCCCACAAATTTTATTTAAGAGAGATGGAAACTCTGACTTCCCATAGAATATATATAACACATACTAGTTATTTTCAAAATCTGGAATTAGAAAAAGATCAAAGTAAAATTACAGAAAGTCACCAAAAAGATTGCTTGCTATTTTAGAAATAGAGAGGAAATAGAGGATTATTATAATTTAAACAATCAGTTAATACATACACCATTGTTCTTTAGATACTATATTAATATTACATACAAAATTGTGATAAAGTAACAAGCCAAAAATTCTCAGTAACTTCACAGAAGAAAATTTTATTTCTAAGATAGATAGCTGGGAAAAACCTAAATGTATATAGTTTAGGAGAAACAAAAGTAGTAAGACATTTATAAAAACATAAGATTACAGGCTTAGTTCCTCCCTTTCCCACTGTATTTACTAATCATAAACAGTTTTTGTTTTACTTGTCAAAAATAATTTGCAAATTTAATTTCTCAATATGAAAGCTTAGGCATACTTGATTCATTTTAGAATATTTGTCTAGTCAACAAATTTTGAGACTTTGAAAATTAACATTTTCTATTCATGTTTTATTTCTGTTTTAATAAGCAGTCTTTAAACACTAATCATTGCAGCACAAATAGAAGTGGTTATTGTTTAGGAAAATGGATGTGGGTATTGGTATTGTGGGTATTGGTATGGATACAAGTATTGACTTTTGTTGCAGTGAACATAGAGATTTATCGACCCAGAGATAAGGTCAATATTTTCCTTGAGAGATAATATATCTAGATATTCAACAAAATATAAAGTCAATATTGCATTAATACCTATGTTTTGAATACCTATCTGAAAATCTCTAAACATTTCTTTGTAGTTGAATTTCATGATTCTTGACAAGTGTGTAATTCTAAATAGACCTTGAAGCTAAGAACAGAACAAATATCAGTGAACACTTCAAAAGTATATTGGCCTGTATTTTGTAACAGTCTCTTTTGCAAAAGTGGTGTTTTCTTTAAAATGTGTGAATTTTAAAAAGTGTGTGATTAATATATAATTTACTTTATAATTAACAAATAACTAATTTGTTTGGTTTAATTAACTAAGCAAGTAACTGATTTGTTTAGTTAACACCATTGCACTAAAGTACATTTTAACACCTACAATGCATATATAACAGACCTAGACCTCGAAGTGTACAAGCACTCCTTGATTCTGATTGCCATTTTCTTTTCACTTACTAGGTATTTCTATGTAAATGTTTCATCAGCATTTTAACTATTGTCCTCATAATCTTACTATGTTGTTTTTTCTCTTAGGCACAAAGGTTTTATTAGTACAAGAGATGCCTGTTATATATAGACTACATATTATTGATTTCAGAAACTAACTTTCTAGAAAGGACTTGTAATTATCAAAACAAAACTAAGTAACTTCCACCAAATGTCCCTCCCTGTCAATCTTCTGTCACCAGCTTATCTACCTTCCACATCACCTGGGCTATTCATTCTAAAGTTCATTGATTTTTCTCTCTCCTAATGCTCTATTTTTAATTCACGAGAAATGTCTGAGCCCATGTAATTAACTTTATCCTCCTCATCTGTCATTTAAATAGCCAATGGCTTATTTTTTTATAGCTTATGTTATTTTATTGTAAATTCTTGGTAAACAACTTAGAAACTGTCTTTTCCTTTTTCCTTTAAAAATCCACTTGTAACTGCTGCTAATGGAGTATATATTCATGGCAAAATTGCATCCATGTTCCTGGGTTGCAATCCTCAAGCTTGAAGGATTGCAAATAAACTCCTTACATGTATTAACTTTGCCTCAGCTTCTTCGTTTTGGGTTGGCATATCTAATATAAGTCAGCTGGATTCAAAGAGACTTGACCTGACCACCTGGTGTTTCCCTCTAAAAGGACACTTTGTACCAGCACAAACTCTGTCTTCAGAAAACCCACTGGGTGTTTCAAGTGAGTTTTCCTGAATTCAGACCCCTCACTCTTTAGTTAAAGGTCTAGACTTTATTTGGGCTTTTATTTCCTTTTATTTTTTCCAATTTTTACTTAGGTTTAGTGAGTACATGTGCAGATTTGTGTATGGGTAAACTGTGACACTGAAATTTGGTGTAGGAATGATCTCATCACCCAGGTAGTGAGAATTGTTTCTCTACCCTTGCCCCCGTCCTATCCTCCCCTCATCTAGTAATCCCCAGTGTCTGTTGTTCCTATCTTTATGTCCATGCATACTCAATGTTCAGCTTCCACTTATAAGTGAGATCATGCAATATTTGGTTTTCTTGTTCTGTGTTAGTTTGCTTAGGATAATGACCTCCAGTTACAGCCACATTGCTGTAAAGAACATGATTTCATTATTTTTACAGCAGTATAGTATTCCATGGTGTATATGTACTACATTGTATCTTCTCCACTATTGTGAATAGTACTATGATGAATATGTGGGTGTAAGTGTCTTTTTGATAGAACAGTTTATTTTCCATTGACTATATACCCAGGAGTGTAATTGCTGGGTCAAATGCTAGTACTCTTTTAAGTTCTTTGAGAAATCTCCAAACTGCTTTCCACAGTGACTAAACTAATTTACATTCCCACCAACAGTGTATAAGCATTCCCTGTTCTCTGCAGCCTTGCCAACATCTGTTACTTTTTGTATTTTTAATAATAACCATTCTGACTGGTATGAGACGATGTCTCATTGTGGTTTTGATTTGCATCTTTCTGATGATTAGTGATGGGCAATTTTTCATTCATTTGTTGGCCAGTTGTACGATCTTCTTTTGGGAGGTGTGAGTTCATGTTCTTTTCCCACATTTTAATGGGGTTGTTTTATCTTGTTGATTTTTTTAAAGTTTCTTATAGATTCTGGATATTAGACCTTTGTCAGATGCATAGTTTGTAAATATGTTCTCTCATTTTGTAGATTGCCTGTTTATTCTGCTGATAATTTCTTTTGCTGTGCAGAAGCTCTTTAAATTTATGCTTCATGCTCCATTATTGGAATGCCAAACTTGGGGGAATTCTTTATATCCTACTGCTCAAGGTCATCACCAAGGTCTGATTTTTCATAAAAAATTTGCAACGTCTGGCATAAATGGGTTAATTTAGTCCCATTAATCAATTTCTGGCTTTGTCACAATTACTTTTGGGGACTTAGTCATAAATTCTTTGCCAAGGCTGACGTTTAGAATGGTATTTCCTATTTTTTTTTTTTTTTGCAGAATTTTCATAGTTTGGTGTCTTATATGTAAGTCTTTAATCCATCTTGAATTCATTTTTGTGTATCATGAAAAGTAGTGTTCAGTTATATCCTTCTGTATATGGCTAGCCAGTTATCCCAGAAACATTTATTGATTGGGGAGCCCTTAATGCTGATTTTTGTTGGCTTTGTTGAAGTTCAGACGATTATAGGTGTGTGGCTTTATTTCTGGATTCTATATACCATTTCATTAGTCTGTGTGTCTGTTTTTGTAGCGCTACTATGCTGTTTTGGTTACTATAACCTGACAGTATATTTTGAAGTCAGGTAGTGTTATACCTCCAGCTTTGTTTTTTCTGCTTAGGATTTCTTGTGCTATTTGGGCTCTTTTTGGTTCCATATGAATTTCAGAATATTTTTTCTAATACTATAAAACATGACATTGGTAATTGGCAGAAATAGTATTATATCTGTAGATTGCTTTGGGCAGTATAGACATTTTAATGATACTGATTCTTCCAACTTGTGAACGTGAAATGTTTTTCCATTTGTTTGTATCATCTGTGGTTTCTTTCAGTAGTGTTTTGCAGCTCTCCTTGTAGAGTTCTTTTGCTTCCTTGTTAGCATGTATTTCATGGTTATTTATTTATTTATTTTGATGGCTGTTATAAATGGGATAGCACTCTTGATTTGGCTCTCAGCTTTAATGTTATTGGTGTATAGAAATGCTACTGATTTTTATACATTGATTTTGTATCCAGAAGCTTTACTCAGGCCATTTATCAGGTGTAGGAGCTTTTGGTGGAAACTTTAGGGTTTTATTTATTTTTTTCTTTCCAACTTTTATTTTAGGTTCAGTGGGGTCATATGGAGGTTTGTTACCTGGATAACTTGCATATTGCAGGGATTTGGTGCAGAGATTGTTTTGTCACCCAAGTAGTGAGCATAGTACCCAATAAGTAGTTTTTCAACCCTCACCCTCTTTCAGCCCTCCACCCTCAAGCAGGCCCCAGTGTCTATTGTTTCCTTCTTTGTGTCCATGTGTACTCAGTGTTTATCTCCCACTTGCAAGTAAGAATATAAGATATTTAGTTTTCTGTTCCTGCATTCATGTGCTTAGGATAACGGCCTTCAACTCTAGCCATTTTACTGCAAGGGACATGGTTTATTTCATTATGGCTGTGTAGTATTCCATGGTGTATATGTACCACATTTTCTTTATTCAGTCCACTATTGATGGGTATCCAGGTTTATTTCATGTCTTTGCTGTTGTGTAGGAGGAAGGACTCCTCCCTATCTCATTCTGTGAGGCCAGTATCATTCTGATGCCAAAGCTGGTAGAAACAACAACAACAACAACAACAAAAAAATTTTAGTATCCTCCATGGGCATAGATGAAAAGAATCCTTAACAAAGTAGTAGCAAACCAAGTCCAGCAGCATATCAAAAGTGATACCTTGATCAAGTAGGCTTCATTACTGGGATCCAAGGTTGCTTCAGTACACGCAAATCAATAATTATGTTTCATCACATAAACAGAACTAAAAACAGAAACCACATGATCATCTCAATAGATGCAGAAAAGGCCTTCAATAAAATTTAACATCATCTCAATTTTTTTGGGTTTTCTAAATATAGAATCATATCATCAGTGAAGAGAGATAGTTTTACTTCTCCTTTTCCTATCTGGATGCCTTTTATTTCTCTTGCCTGATTACTGTGGCTAGAAAGTCCACTACTATGTTGAGTAGGAGTGATGAGAGTGGGCTTCCTTGTCTTGTTCCAGTTAGTAAGGGGAGCACTTCCATATTTTGCCCATTAAATATGCTGTTAGCTGTGGTTTGTCAAAGATAGCTCTTATCATTTTGAGGTATGTTTCTTTGATGTCTAGTTTGTTGAGAAGTTTATCATTAAACAATGTTGGATTTTATCAAAAGCTTTTTCTGCACCGATTGAGATGATTATCTGGTTTTTAATTCTGTTTATGTGGTGAATCACATTTATTGATTAGTATATGTTAAATGAGCCATGCATCCCAGGAATAAAACCTATTTTATTGTGATAAGTTAACTTTTTTATGTGCTGCTAGATTAGATTTGCTAATACTTAGTTGAGGAATTTTATACCTATGTTCACCAGTCCTGTTGGCTTATAGTTTTCTCTCTTTGTTGTGTTTTTACAATGACTATTTTAATTTAAAAAATCCAGAATTGGAAACCAGTGTCAGAAACCAGACAAGGAAGGCCCAGTGTAGTGGCTTATACCTGTAATTCCAGCACTTTGACAGGCTGAGGCAGGTGGATCATTTGAGGCCAGGAGTTTGAGACCAGCCTGGCTAACATAATGAAACACTGTTTCTACTAAAAATACAAAAATATAGCTGGATGTGGTGATGCATGCCTGCAGTCTCAGCTTTTCTGAGGTTGAAGCATGAGAATCACTTGAACCTTGGAGCTGAGCACTGCAACCTGAGCAAAAGAATAAAGAGAAAAAACAGGAAAGAAAAAAGACAAGGAAACTAAAACTAAAAATAACAAGGACTAAAGAAAAAGATAGGACTTGGACAAATAATGTAAGCCAATGATCTTTTAAAAAATGTTTTAAATAAATATTTTATGTATTTATTTATCGTAGTTTAAGTTCTGGATACATGTGCAGAACATGCAGTTTTGTTACATAGGTATACAAATGCCATGGTGGTTTGCTGCATCCATCCCCCTCCATCAACATTAGGTGTTTCTCCTAATGTTAGCCCTCCTCAATCTCCCCACTCGCTGTTTTCCTTCTCCTAGCCACCCCCCCCGACAGGCCCCGGTGTGTGATGTTCCCTTCTGTGTGTCCATGTATTCTCATTGTTCAACATCCACTTATGAGTGAGAGCATGTAATGTTTGATTTTCTGTTCTTGTGTCAGCTTGCTGAGAATGATGATTTTCAGCTTCATTCATGACCCTGCAAAGGACATAAACTCATCCTTTTTTATGGCTGCATAGTATGTCATGGTGTATATGTGCCACATTTTCTTTATCCAGTTTATCATTGATGGGCATTTGGGTTGGTTCCAAGTCTTTGCTGTTGTAAATAGAACTGCAATGAACGTATGTGTGCTTGTGACTTTATAATTGAATGTTTTATAATCTTTTGGATATATGCCCACTAATGGGATTGCTGGGTCAAATGGTATTTCTATTTCTAGATCCTTGAGGAATTGCCACACTGTCTTCCACAATGATTGCACTAATTTACACTCCCACCAACAGTGTAAAAGTGTTCCTATTTCTCCACATCCTCTCGAGCATCTGTTGTCTCCTGATTTTTTAATGATTGCCATTCTAACTGGCATGAGATGGTATCTCAATGTGGTTTTAATTTGCATTTCTGTAATGACCAGTGATGATGAGCTTTTTTTCATATGTTTATTGGCTTCATAAATGTTTTCTTTTGAAAAGTGTCTGTTCATATCCTTCACCCACTTTTTGATAGGGTTGTTTTTTTTCTTGTGAATTTGTAAATACCTTTGAAAAGTACACTGCTGAAATGGTCCATAGAAATAAAGTTCTGCGAGAGAAGCTTTCTTCATCTACACCTGAGATAAAGAACATGCCAAGTGAAGACATTGCTCAAAAAGGCTTCTAAAGTGAGTAGATGTGCTTGTTCAGAAAAGTCTATTCCAGCTAGCTTTTTGAAAATTAGTTTGAACTACTTGCCGTGGAAACTGGACCTGTAATCTTGCAGATTAAGCTTCTACAAAAAACCCACAAAAATCCGTATCTGAATCACATTGAACATGAACATTGTCTGGAAGAAAAACCTTAACCCTCTAAACTGGACATACATTGATTATATGATTTGACTTTGTGTCCCCACCCAAATCTCATCTCAAATTGTCATCCCCATGTGTCAACTGAGGAACCTGGTAGGAGGTGATTGGATCTTGGAAGTGGATTTCTTCCTTGCTGTTCTAATGATAGTGAGTGAGTTCTCATGAGATCTGGTTGTTTGAAATGTGTCTGGTGCTTCCCCCTTCTCTCTCTGTCTCTCCTCTCCCACCTTGTGAAGAAGGTGCTTGTTTCTTGTTCACCTTCCATCATGACTCTGAGTTTCCCAAGACTTCCCCAGCCTTGTAGAACTGTGAGTCAGCTAAACCTCTTTTCTTTATAAGTTACCCAGTCTCAGGTAGTATCTTTAGAGAAGTGTGAGAATGACCTAATTCAGGAAATTGGTACAAAGGTAGTGGGGTATTGCTATAAAATACCTGAGAATATAGACATAACTTTGGAACAGGGTAACCAGCAGAGGTTGAAACAGTTTGGAGGGCTCCAAAAACAAGAAGATGTGGAAAAAGTTGGAACTTCCAAGAGACTTATGGAATGGTTTTTTACCAAAATGGTGATAGTGATATGGACAGTGAAATCCAAGCTGAGGTGATCTTGGAGATGAGAAACTTATTGGGAAGTAGAGTAAAGGTCACTCATGATTTGCTTAGCAAAGAGACTGGCAGCATTTTGCCTTGCCCTAGGGATCTGTGGAAATTTGAACTTGAGAGAGATGATTTAGGGTATCTAGTGACAGAAGTTTCTAAGCAGCAAAGCATTCAAGAAATGACCTGGATTATTCTGAAAGCATTTTGTTATACATATTCACAAAGAAATTATTCAAAATTGGAACTTATGTTTAAAAGGGAAGCAATGCATAAAGATTTAGAAAATTTGCAGCTTGACCATTTGGTCTAAGAGAAAACCCCATTTTCTGAGGAGAAATTCAGGCTGGCTGCAGAAATTTGCATAAATAATGAGGAGCTGAATGTTAATAGCCAGGACAGTAGAGAAATGTCTCCAGGGCATGTCAGAGATCTTCATGGCAGCTTCACAGATCACCAGGCCCAGAGGCCTAGTGGAAAAAATGGCTTTGTGGGCCGGGTCCAGGGGACCACTGCTCTGTGCAGCTTCAGAATATAATTCTTTAAGTCCTGGCTGTTCCAGCTTCAGCTGTGGCTAAAAGGGACCATTGCTTCAGAGGGTACAAGTCCCAAGCCTTGGTGGCCTTCTAGGTAGTGTTGGGCCTGCAGGTATGAAGAAGACAAGACTTGAGCTTTGGGTGACTCTGCCTAGATTTCAGAAGATGTATGGAAACTCCTGAATGTCTAGGTAGAAGTTTTCTGCAGTGTGGAGCCCTCATGGAGAACCTCTGCTAGTGCAGTACAGCAGGGAAATGTGGGACTGGAGACCCCATACAGAATCCTCACTGGAATACTGCCTAGTGGAGCTGTGAGAGGAGGACAACATCCTTCAGACCCCAGAATAGTAGATCCACTGACAGCCTGGAAAAGCCACAAGCATTCAATGCCAGGCCACAAAAGCAGCCATGGGGACTGTACCCTACAGAACCACAAGGGCAGAGCTGCCTAAGACTGTGTGAGCCCATTTCTTCAGTCAATGTGCCCTGGATGTCAGACATGAAGTCAAAGGGCATGATTTTAGAGGTTTAAGATTTAATGAGTGCCCTGCTATGTTTTAGACTTGCATGGGGGCTGTGACCCCTTTGTTTTGGCCAATTTCATCTATTTGGAATTGGAACATTTACCCAATGCCTATACCCTCATTGTATCTTGGAAAACTACCTTATTTTTTATTTTACAGGTTCATAAACAGACTCAGATGAAACTGGGCTTGGACTTTTGCATTAATGGTAGAATGAATGAAGATTTTGGGAACTGTTGGTAGGGAATGATTGGTTTAAAAATGTGAAATAACATGAAATTTGGGAGGGGGGCCAGAGGTGGATGTTATGACTTGGCTCTGTGTCCTCACCCAAATCTCATCTCAAATTGTAATTCCCATGTGTTGAGGGATGGCTCTAATGGGAGGTAATTGGCTCATGGAAGTAGATTTCTTCCTTGCTGTTCTAATGATAGTGAGTGAGTTCTTATGAGATCTGGTTGTTTGAAAAGTATCTGGTGCTTCCCCAATCTCTCTTTCCTGCCACCATGTGAAGAAGGTGCTTAATTCTTATTCACCTTCCACCATGACTCTAAATTTTCCAAGGCCTCCCTAGCCATAAAGACCTGTGAGTCAATTAAACCTCCTTTCTTTATAAATTACTTAGTCTCAGGCACTATCTTTTAAGCAGTGTGAAAATGGACTAATAAAATTGATCACCCTATAC